>JAODKM010000075.1:22511486-22525613 GCA_026780845.1 Petrocephalus sullivani
TTTATGACATGGTGCATTATCCTGCTGGAAGTAGCCATCAGAGGATGGGTACATGGTGGTCATAAAGGGATGGACAGAGACCAGGACCACACCCCTAAACGCATTGAAGCAACTGCCATGTGATTGGTTGATTAGATAATTGCATTAATGGGAAATTGAACAGGTGTTCCTAATAATCCTTTAGGTGAGTGTATTTCGCAGAAGCCAACCAATCAGAAGTTCAGCCAATCAGAGAGAGAATACAGTTCAGCCAATCAGAGGTAAAGTATAGTTTAGCACAGATGAATTTACCAGACAGCTCACCTGTCTGTACTCAGTCTCCCTCCCGGTCTGGACCTGGAGCACGTATGCAATTGGGTCCCCTCTCATTGGTGGAATGTTCTCCCATGTGACCTGACAGGAGCCGTCATTGAAGTGGAGCACTCTGGGTGCTGCAGGGGACAAAATTAGGGGCTCGACACTATGAAAATGGCAGGACTGGTGACACCACGGCTAGAGTGCTGGGTGTAACCATACCTTTGGGTGCGGGAGGCAAGGCCCGGACAGTGCTGAAGGTGCGCATGTCGGAGAAACGGCCCTCCCCCGCAGGGCTTATGGCTCGGATGCGGAAGCCATGGCTACTGCCCTCAGCCAGCCGCTGCACCCGGAATGTATGACTCGAGCCCCAGTAGATGCTGACGAACCTAGGGAACAGAGGCACAGACAGACGGGGGCACATGAGGAGGGGAAGTGGCTAGCCAGGGCAGAGGCGGGGCAGAAGCGGAGCCAACGCAGAGGAGAGGCGTGGCCGAAGCACCGGCAGGGAAAGCCAAAGTGTAGCCAAAATGGGGGAGAGGCCAGGGCAGAAGAAGGGTAATGCAGAGGAGAGGGCAAGGAAAGGTGAAGCGAGGGCAGAGGAAAAAATGGGACTAAATTCTGTAGTAATGGGGAGACCCCTGAGGTTACAGCTCAATTTATCTAGCAACTAGAGGAGGTCGGACCAAGATTGGTTGTTCGGACATCTGACACCCGATTTGATTGGTTCTCACTGTGGTGTGATTCAGTACAGAGACACACTCATCCTCACATTTCAGTCACCATAGGTAATGTCGGCCCATGTGGGCTTTACTTGTTTTATCTACGTTCCAGACAACAATGCAGAGAAGCACTCATAGCAGCGCTGTTCTTAGGGGGGGGGGTGGGGGGGGGTCTGTCCTGAGCACCCCTCCGCCCACAACATGCACCATTTCAGGCCCCAACTCATTCATGATTCAGACAGGCGTCAAGACCAGCGGTCACTCACCATGGCAATGGGACGGGGAAAGGGTGAGAAGGAACGAAAGAAAGAAAGAAAGAAAGGCAAAAGGAGAGACGGGACCACGAAGGAGAGGAAGAGATGTGGCCGTCTGGTGTCAGGGTTGGGAGGGAGGGATTGGGACGGGGGCTGCAGGGCCATGCCAGGACTGCGGCCGACAGACCCTACCAGCTGTGACATCTGCATACTCACAGTGGGAGGCATGAAGTCAGGCCCCCTGGTCCAATCCCTGGACCGGTATGACACCGGCCGCTGCCTCCATCCTGCTCCGGGGGGCAGTGATGGCAGGCGAGCACGCACGTGTGTGCAGGGGCGCTGTGATTACCTCACGCCTTGCTAATTAGCCGCCAGTGCAGCCCGGGACTCGGCCTAAAGCCAAGCCCGTTAGGGGCATTAGAACGGCGGAGCGTGGTTCTCACACCTGCCGTGTCCCTGGAAACTGGAGACCGGCGCTATTGACTGAATCGCACATGAGGAGGGGATCGCCTGCCCTGCAGCCCAGCACCGACCGAAGCAGGCAGCACAGAGCGAAGCAGGCAGCAGATTGCAGTACTCTCCAAAGCTTCCAGAGCAATGATTTTACTAGTTTTTGAGCCTGGACATTGCTTTGCACTGACAGATGGGGTGGTGAGACGGTGGGGCTCTGAGATCCACCTCATTGTCTAAATGACATCATAATGACACTAACCCCCCCCCCACATGCTCACCTTTGGCAGCCCACATCCATCTGCAGGTCATAGGTCACAGGCTCGGTGGGCGGGGCCTTGCAGCCAGCAGCATCCACCCACCGCAGCTTCAGGCTCTGCAGGCCGGCGTTGGCGCATTCCAGAGTAGGCGGAGCTGGAGGCGGGGGGCGGGTCCGGGCTCGCAGCGGCAGGCAGAGCGGGCCAGGACCGAGCGCGTTCAGGGCCCGGATGCAAAGACTGTAGGAGGGACGGGCAGAAGACAGAGGGTGAGACTGGTGCTCTGGCAAGGCGACTCGGGACACAGCATCCCCAGGTTTCATCAGGATGCTGCGGCCTGGCACCCGCCATGCTCTCGAGTGACCTGCGGGGCCGCTGCCGCCTGCCGACTGCGGATCCGCCCTTCTAGGAATCTCATCAGACGCCTTTGCGGTTTCCAGGAAGCAGCCGCAGAATCACGTCGGCCTCCGGGGTTCGCCCCGATCGCGCCCGAACCCAGCGACCTACTGCCACTGGCCATCACGGCCATTGGCCATTTTGTTAATATCCCCCGGCGTGCATCTTGCTCGGCAAGACAGGGGGAACAAGCAGATGTTCTGCAGTCCAGCGAATCTCCAGCGTGGAAATGACGGTGAGCCAGGCGGCTCTGCAGCTTGAGGTCGGGTCAGAACGCAGAGCTCATGAAGAAGGAAGCTCATCCTAGATAGAGGGCTCTGATTCAATGGGGACTATAGAAGCTTCTAATTACAGCCATGCCATCACTTTGCTGCGCCTGTCCCTGGCAGGGGCGAATATACAGCAGCTGGTAGGATCTCTGCAGACGCAGTTCTGCTTTTTCCAAACCAGAACCAGGATTAGTGGGTTGCTAGGATGTTAGTTCCTTGGTTAAAGTGAAGCCCATGGAACGCTGTACCTGTATTCCATGTCCGGCTGGAGGCTCTCGATCACATGGTGGTTGGTGTCGCCCACGGCGATTAGCCGATCCCCCAGGGTGACGGTATAGCCAATGATGGGTGCCCCGTTGCAGGGAGGCTCCGCCCACATCAGAGCCAGGCAGGTGGAGGGTGAAAAGGTGGGGCCACTCGTAGGGTCGCACTCAAGCACAGCAAAGTTGGGAACGGGACCGGGGGCGGCTGGCGGGGTACGACAGCTTGCCGGCTCACTGTATGGGCCCGGCCCTGTCTGATTGGCTGCCTGCAGATGGGGGCGGGGCCAAGGGAGTCAACATGAGTATAACGATGAGAGACAGCAATTTAGCAGCTCTGAGAAACCAGCAGCTTGAATGACAGTGACACTCCAGCAAGGAAAAAGCCAGACAGGCGTCATGAAAGGTCACCTGCACTCTACAGTGGTACTGCACTCCCGGTAACAGGTCAGTGACCTCGTACTGCAGTTCTGGCCCGAAGTAGATGGTTTTAGGCAGTTCCTCAGCTTGGCTCCACTCCAGACGGTATTCAGAGACGTCGGTACCGCACCTGTCCAGGCTCTGGGGGTTGGGGGGCACGTGCCATGAGGCAGTGAAGGCAGCACGTGTACAGGATGGCAGGGTTAGGGTGTGCAGATAGTGGTTCACATCAGGATGACTGCCCTCGGTTCTCAGTGTTAGCCGGGACACTACTCGCTGAAGAGCTCCGGTCCTGGAAGTGGCTGCCTCAGAGCACTCGCCTACTCGCCTAAACAAAGGGGAGGCGCACATCTGACACGCTGAGGGTTTAAAGAGCGTCAGCCAGGCCGGGCGGAGGTGAAGGCATACAGCCATCAACCCCCCCTGCTGTACACCCGCACAGGACACGTGGGTGGAGGATGGAGCTGCCAAACTAGGGCCGTGACTTGCAACGGACATACTAACTTGGGCAAGTTCAGGACATTTATTTATTTCCTCACCTGCCAGCTGGCCAGGATGGAGGTGTCAGAGGTCAGAGTCAGGAATGGCGCCTCACACTGTCCAGGAGGACCTGCAGCTGTCATCACTTCCGTGGAGTCGGAATAGGGCCCATACTGTGGGGGGGGGGGGGGGGGGGGAAAAAGGAAGAGAGAGACCAGGTTGGGTCAATCTGAAGAAGCCAAAAACCAGATGAAGAGCGGGTCATGTAGATGTTCACCTATCCCCCCTACCCTAACCCTAATCATAAGTAAAACAGCAGCCAGATTAAGCTGAGATGGAGACTGCAGCATCACTTACCCCTGCCGCATTGGTGCCGCGCACCAGGAACCCGTAGGGGGTGCCAGGGAGAAGGCCGGCCACGGTGCAATCCAGGCCGGGCCCGCGGTAAACTTCAGTGCACTCGCCGTCTGCTGACCTCATCTCCAGGCAAAACTCCGTGACCACACCTCCTTGCTCAGTTGGAGGGCATTCTGGGAAGGAGAAGGGGCCGACGCTTCTGTATTACTGTTAGAGGCACCCCAGGCAGTGCCCAAACATGGTAGAAGTGCCGAGGGAGCAGATACTCACCCCAGCAGAGCTGCACCTCCCGATGCCTGGCTTTACCCACAATCCTTGGGGGTGAGCAGTGCCCTGGGACCACACTCAGCGTGCGGACTGGCAGGCTTTCTGTGGGCTGTGACGGAGGACACCCCAGGACAGGATCAGACACATCATTACGACATTTAGCAAAGGTGGAAGTCGTTTCCCAGCATGCACCTGGACTGTACCTGGCTACGGCCATCCTCAGTGATGCTGTAAAGGCAGAGTTTGTACAGGGTGTCCGGCCTCAGACCATCACAGGTGTGCTGATTGGCTGGTCCACGATATGCTGCCTCCCAAACAGTTCCTTTCAGCAGACAGGAAGTGGGCATGTACTTTAAGGGGAGGAGTAACCCATGAATTCAACCCAATGTCACAGAAGCTGTCACTCATACTCGAGATTCAGCCAATCGCGAGAGGTTGGGGGCGGGGACAGAGCCGCACCATCAGAGTTGGCCTCTGAAATCTCCAGCAGGTAGGTCAGGCTCTTCAAGGCACCGTGGCCCGGCGGAGGATCTGAAACACAAAGTCAGCCATGACTTTAAAGAGATTCCACCACAGAGTCCTAAAGTGCCTGAACAGAAACACTCACATCAAGCAACCTGCTTACCCCACGAAACGCTGAAGCTGCGGGCCGTGACTGGCCCTTGGAGGCAGGGCTTAGAGGGCGGTGCCGGTAGGTCCGAACTGGTGCTACACAACAGAACTGGACTCGGATTACTCCTCCCTTCTGTGCTAGAGATGACAAGCTGTCGGTGGCAGAGGAGGAGAGCGATCAGTTGGCAAGTAGCAACACAGAGAGAGCCCGAGCAAGGGCATCACTCACCCTGAAGCCGTACTGCACGCTACCCCTCAGACCCTCCACCGTGCAGGTGAGCCCATCGCCGCTGTACTTTGGCTCGAATGGCGCCCCCTGCTGGAGGAGGCACAATTAACATCACCGTGACGCTATGGTGGCACCTGTGCGGTGGGAGGTGTGGTTATGGTGGGGGGATCCTCACGCTGGCCTCCTCCCGGCCCTCCAGGATGTAGCTCAGCATCTCCTCTGGGGGAAGGCCCTCTGGTCGGCTCCACTCCAAGCTGATCCACGTGATGCCGGCGTGAAGCAGCTGCGGTGCCTGGGGCGGCGGGGGAAGGGGGCCAGCCGTGTGGAACAACACCTCTGGGCTGAAATTGCTGGGGGGTGGGACACAAAAAGGGGCACTGAGGCAAGGGGTGGTCTCAAGGGTGACAGGGGAAAGGGGGGGGCATATGAGAGGGTGGGGTCAAACGTGATGAGAGAAGGGCGGGGCATAATAAGGGGAGGGGCATAACGAGGGGAGGGGTATAATGAGAGAATGAAAGGGTGGTTTCAAGACTGACAGAAGAAGGGGGGTGACTGTGGGGGCAGTGATCTGAGCGGTGGAAATCAGAGGCAGTGAACTGTGAGAGAAAAAGGGGAGGAATGTGCAGTAGAAGGCAGAGTCGAGCGGGCAGGTAAAGGGGAGGGGCATTATGAGGGGGTGTATTATGCGTGCAGGTAAAGGGGAGGGGCTTCTGAAGGGAGGGACACTGGTGGACATCATAAGCAGTGCTATAAAGGGGAATGAGGCGCAGTACCTGGTGCCGATGTCACTGAGTGCTGCCAGCCGAAATGTGTACCCCGTGGATGGGCAGAGCTGCAGGAGTCTGCAGTGTGTCTGGGTGCCGGAGTAGCAGGGTTGGAAGGAGCCGCTCGCCTTACCCTGCGGGGGGAGCAGCAGAGCTCAGAGAAGGGGTTGCGGTTCCCCGGGAAACGGTTCTCAAGCCGACCGTGTGGCTCTTACGCAGTTTCCCAGGTAGGGAAAACAATTTACGCAGATGGTACACAGAGGAAACGAGGAGTTAAGGAAATAAACACACTTCCGTGCTCCCTGTGGGGAGCATTGTGACGGTAGCTGACTGGGGCACATCCAAGCCAGAACTGCAGCCCATCACATGATCCATGGTCACAAAGGGGAGGTGACCCAGAAAGTGAGAAGCTGCAGGATTCACGCCATTACAGCCCTCTGCACCCTCACCTCAACCCAAAGCAACATTCAAACCCAAACCAATACCCACATCAGAGCCCAAACCCAAAGCCCCAGCAGAACCCAAACCTAATGTCTTTGCTAATATTTGCTGCAGCTGGCTGATGTGTCACTATGGAAACAGCAGGAAGTCCAGTAAGCAAGAGGCGCTGGAGGACGCCGCTTATTAGTGGAGCCTCATTTAGTTCTCATCGTGGGCAAAATTACAGCAGGATTTAAAAGCACCAAAGAGTCCAATAACAACGGTGGCTAATAACAGCCTCCTGTCTCTGCCGGTTAGAGAGGCACGGGGCGGAATGAGTAACCAATCAGGCGCCATTAAGGGCAAATCAGCGAGCAAACAAACATGGCGTATAGAGGGAGGGGGCGGAGTCAGAGCAGATGGGTGACAGTCAGTGCCAGACAGGCAACGGGGTCCACAGATGCTGGATAGAACAGAGATTTACGAAGCTGCCATCTGTGAGTAAATGGCAAAAGCAACAAATAGAGCAGCATTGCAGCTAAAGGGGATTTACCTCATCCCATTCCAGTAGGTACTGTGTTACTTCTGATCCGCTCTCAGCTGGAGCCTGCAGAGAGGCAGAGCGCAGTGACAGAGTGACCTTTAGGGCTCCACATCACTTTTCTTCTTTGCTGGGCATAGATTTGTGGTTTTTAAAGGGCCCTATTTATTTAAGGAGGTGAGGGTGCAGTACCTGCCACTGCAGCATGAGGGAGCTCTTGGTGCAAAGGGACAGGCTTGGAGAGAGGGGGCAGTCCGGGACCCCGTTGAGGGTGGTGAAAGACACAGAGCTGGACCCACATGTACTGCCACACACTGCAGTTAGTCTGAAAGATACAGGGAGAGTCTCTCTCTCTCACACACACACATTCATTTCTACACCCCTAACCCCTACCCAGCCCTAACCTAAACCATACGTAACTAACCGAAATATAAGACTTTTGGCATTTTTAATTTTTTGCTTGCATACATTTTTATAACCCCCCCCCCCCACACACACACACACACACACACACACACAGGAACGTACCTGGCCTGATACTCTGTGGCTGGTTTGAGCCCCTCCAGGACACACTCACACGCCTCTCCACTGCAGGGAGAGTCATACATCCATCACGCCACAAGCTTTTGATCAGATTTTGATCAGAGGTCATGTGACACTGGGGGTGGGGGGGGGCTGCCCTCACCTGTACACGGCGCGGGGTGTTCCCCCCTCACACAGATCCACCTCATACCGACAGCTATGTGAACCCTCTCCGTCGGCGAGCCCCGCAGGGGGCACCCAGATCATTCTCGCGCCCAGGGACTGCACATCTGACACCTAGCCGTGGGGGCAGGGGGACGGATGAAGGGGGGAGGGAGAGAGAGAGAGAGAGAGAGAGAGAGAGAGAGAGAGAGAGCGCAGTCAGGGAGGTTGATCTGAGGCACATCTACTGCTCTTGAACCCAAACCCTGACCGGCCCCCATGTGGGTGAACAGGAAGCTGAGGCCAGCCGCAGGTGTGGAGGATGCAGCAGGAACGGCATGAAAGCAGCACTTAGAGCCGCGGTGTCGCGGCATCAGGGTACCTGATTAGCACCGATGAAGCGGCTCCTTCAGAGGTGCGAGCAGGCGCTCGCTAATGAACAGGAATTACTCGACACTCCAGTTTGGCTTTTGCCAAACGCAACAGGGTCGCGGTGGCCCCGGGGGGGGCGAGCCATGGCCTCCTTAACGGCAGCCAGCAATTAAGCTCTGGGGCTACAGGGCAAAGCGATAATACGAGCAACAGGCCCCGGTCTCCCAATTAGCAAGTCATTTAGCCTGGGAACAGCAGGTGAGTTCACGGTCTGGACGAGTAACGAGATCAATTAGGAAAGTGGCTCAAGGCCGGCTCAAGGTTCGGGGCTGCTGTGCTTGGTGACCTACTTGCAGAGCATCGATTCGGACACGTGCCACACGCTTTTCCCACAATCCTCAAGCAGAACACAAACAGGCCACAAACAGGCTGGGCCGGCCCCGCTAATGACACGCGTGTGCTGACGGTCACGTCCCGATTCAGGACATCATCAATATGAGGCGGACGGGGCCCAGGCGGGCTGAGCTGGGCCAGGCGGCCAAGGGAAAAACAGTGCTGGTCCAATCACAAGCCGGCCTGTGCTGGAGTCCAGAGGCAGTGCTGGTAACTAATAATGGACACTGCATTGCATTTAGCCAGGGGCTAACCCTTACTTGCAAGTTAGGGGCTCGATGGCTCCTCTGCTTGCCAGTCAGTGAGAGGTACCAGAGTGACTAACTCATTGCTGCCACCTAGTGGCTGCTGTCGGGAACATCAGGACCTGAGGTCCTTTTGGGGACAGTTTCGGCCCTGCTCTGCATGGCACCCCGGGACACGCACCTGCGGTGCGTCGATCTCCAGTGGCCTGTCACTGAGGCCCTTTGCTTCCGCGTGACGATCTGTGAAGACAGAAAGGCGGGGGGGGGGGGGTGTCAGGGAACAGGGAATGTTATGTGACCTCATCCCCAGAGGTCTGGAAGGCCTATCAGCTTCCCAGCCATCAACACTACATTATATTGAGATCAAAGTCACTCCCCAAGAAAGCAAAAGTGCACATTAAAAAACCCCAGAAAATGTCAGCTTGGACAGGCCTGACCTTCTGCTGCTCCTGTGTGACATTTATCACGGTGTCAGCGAGCCTGACCGCTGTGACACGGGGTGTGACAGCGAGGCCACTCAGCAGCTGCCTGTCCCCCATTATTTACTCTGACTGTGACCCTCCCCCCAGCATTAATAAAGGCAGAGGATGACAGGACTAGCGTTTAATGAGGGGAAAGAGTGGCGAGCTGCGTGGAAAGTGGGAGACAAGAGGCTGAGGGAACACCGAGAGATTGCGGGTAAGAGAGACACCCGCCCCACTGTGAAAAGACATGGTGGGCGACGAATTCAAAGCAGACAGGACGATATTACTGTGAGAGCAAAGGGTTCGTGAGCAACTAGGAGTGACCAGGTATTATTCCAAGAGACGGCTCTGAGCTAGTCTTGGAGATGCTTGGTGGAGGTTCCCCCACCCTGTGAGTGCTTCAGTGCGGGGGTAGGAGGCGCTGCTGCTGGGCGACTCTTGGACATGGGAAGGGAGGGGCTTCCCAGCCGCCGCTCTTTGATCTTGGGCTGTAGCTTGGTGGGGGGGTGGGTTTGGCTGAGGCGGGCCGACACAGAGCAGAGAGGGATGATCTCTGGAGGGTGAAACCATGAGAGTATGAATCGGAGCATCCAAGAGTTCTAGCAACCTGGAAGCATGACAACAGGTCGCTATGGCAATGTGAGACTTACCCTCCCCATAAGGGGGCAGCAGCCAGTGGGAGGGCAGGAGGTGGGCATGCATGTCCCCTGCACCTGGGGGTGGGAAGAACAGGGGGTGGGAGCTGGGGAGAAAGTGGGGAGGGCCCATGTAGGGTAGAAGGGGGGGCACAGACAGCGGGGGGGGAGGGTAGCACTCAGAGTTGGGGGTGATGAGCACTCGGCGGACGCCCACGCAGTCCATCAGAACCTGCAGAGAGGAGGAGCACCGTCACAGGCAGCCGCAAAGCCCCACCCCCTTCGCCATCATCTGCCGGGGGGCGGTGACTAACACAGCATGTGGCTACAAAGCATAAATGCATAAATGCACAACAAACACAGAGAAGCCAGCTGCAAAGGCTTCTGGGTACGTTGTGCCATCAACCAGGGGAAGACCACGGACACATGGATCTTTATTAGACCTGGGGGGTTCATTCAGTTTGGGGGCAGGGCTGTGACCGGTTGCCTTTTCACTGAAATGTCAGATGGCAGCTTGACCTTCTCCAGCGAAAGCACCGCCAGCCAATTGGCAGAGCGTCACGTACACGCCCACATTCCCGCGACACAACCGAGCCGATGAGAGCATGGTCCCCCTACCTGCGATACGTAGCCTGGGGGCACATGGATCGGTGGGATGGAGCCATTCAGGGACATCATGGGCACCTCTGCTGGTCCTGAGGAGAGTGGGATGGCCATTAATCTCTAGCTAGCAGGCTGAGGCACTGTCTGGCAGTTGGACCCTAGAGCAACATCCTGCAGTGGTGTCCCTGTAACGTCAGGCGGTGTAAGTGTCACGGCCGTCGTCACTGCCACCTCACAAAGCACCCACAAGACAAACATGCCCTGCCCAGCATGTCTGTGCCAGGCAGGCGCGCCGAAGCAAAACCGCGGCGTAAACAGAGAGATGGGACATATTCACAGCGGCCAACTGCGGGGTGGCGGGGGGGACAGAAAACAGGAAGCGGTTTAGCCAAGGTGTGGATTCAGAGCAGTGCTGGAGGGGTGGCGTTGTTACTGAGGAAGGGGTCTGAGTCAAAAAAAAAATAAAATACACCAGCTCCTGACCACAAGGCTGTGCCAAGCTGCAAAGACCTCTGGGATGTGCCGGTCTAACAGGAACACCCTGAGCACTCCCCAACCAGCAGGGGGCATAGCGGTTAAAGGTCTGGATCAGAAGACTGAAGGAGACTTGTTGCTTCCAGCTCCACCCTAAGTAACAGAGCGGATGGTGCTCCATGAAGGATGAGTCACGAAGCCACATTCTCAGACGAAGGAATGAAGCCATGCCGCCACCCTTAGAAAGTTCCAGAACCATCACTGGTGTTTTTTATTTGGTTAAGGAAAAGGAGCGTCTGTGTTTGCAGAGGAGTGGCATCCTTGCTAAGCTGTGCCTTTGATCTCTGTTAAGCTCTGTGAGGATGAGGTCAAGCAAAACAACAAGACACACACAGCACAAGTGAAAGTGTGAAAGTCGAACTCCTGAGATTAAAGCCCAGAGCGGGGTGGCAAAGAGAGACATGAGCGATTCAGCAGGCAGGACAAACAGGAGCTGTGACAGTGAGGAGTCACCTCCATCCTTACCCCCATGATGGTGAGGAGTCACCTCCATCCATCCCCCCGTGATGGTGAGGAGTGACCTCCATCCTTCCCCCTGTTACAGTGAGGAGTCACCTCCATCCTTCTCCCCGTGACGCCGAGGAGTCACCTCCATCCTTCCCCCCGTGACAGCGAGGAGTCACCTCCATCCATCTCCCTGCGCAAACTGAGGATTCACCTCCCTCTATCCTCCATCTTCCCCTTGTCCGACAGAGAGCGTGCGCCTCCTAACACACTAAGCCACACTGCTTCCTGCCAAGCCTCTCACTGACTCTCGTCGGTCCAAATTAGATTAGAAAGTTTGCACATCGACAACGGTAGCGTTAGCATAGTGACTTGTTACCTGACAGGGTGAGTCATTTGGTTAGAGCCCCCTGCTGGCCATCCAGGTGCAGTGACAAAGAGAAACCCATGATTCAGCATAGAGCTCAGGAATGTGAAGTCATGCCGCAGGATGGGTAGGATTCGCCATATTGTGTGGCTTCCTATATGAGGGACGTTCAAATAGTTTTCACACTTTTTAAGAACTATTTCAAAACAAATTACAGAAAATAATGCATCACTTTTCTACAGTCACCTTCTTTTGCGATACAATTTTCCCAGCGTCGTACCAACACACAACAGTACGGCCAGTCTCAAATGTCGATCCTCTCAGACCACTCTATGAGAGAATACCTTATCCCCATACAGAGCACACATGCAGAGATTAATTTGTGCTCCTTTACGCCTTCTGTTGACGAAAAGCGTATGACAGGAAGCTGTTCCTCTTTGGTGCAATTTATAAGTTTCGCAGCCATCTTCACCACAGGGTGACTCTTATGCTAACCTGCAAGGGCAGCCGGCTTGCCAGACAGAACTAGTGACATGACCTGCTCAGACACGACCACTTACTGCTCCTCCTGCCTTCGCCGTTTCCAGTGAAAGTATAAAAGTGCGGAAACTTCTCGAACGTCGCTCATATGTATTAGTAGTAGATATATACTATAATGTTGAACAGTTATATATGGAAGTACTGAACTGTAAGTTTTTAACTGTTAGTGCGAAGGGTACGCACAGTTTTCCCAAAGCCTTTCATTACACTCCGCACAGCGATCCATAGTGCTTCTAGCAGTGAACAATATTATATAATTTGCTGTCTATTGAAGCGTTATAACTGTTGTTTTAACTGCGCAATGGTATGGTGGTATATTAAAAATTCACTAACATTTTACTTAAGGGTGCTCTTTGACAGCTACATGGCACCAACATAAGCCCATCATGACAGCCCACAAAAAAAGCATTTATAAATGTTTGTTCCAACTTTTGTGGCTGCCATAAATGCTGACATATGGAACTCTTGTGTCAAGTTCCCTATACATGACAGTATAATAATAATAAACCTGCAAATGAACAATGTCATGAATGACAACAGTACAAAAACAAGGTCTCTTGCGATCAGGCATAAGAATTGCAAACTGCTTTAATGTTTATAAACTTCCAGGCCGTGTAGCCAACAGTTAAACGATTAAAGTGAACTAATTAAAAATTCGAAACGATTTGAAATTTCAAGATTGTGTAGCACTCACGCCACGCACAGGGTAACCAAACCCATCGGGAAACGTGAGGGGGGGTCACAAATCCATTCCTCTTTAGGGACTTCATATGGATCCCTGTTTCCGATGATTTTGATTTCTCCATATACCATTCATTTAGTTCGGGTTGGAATTTCTCTCTGTACAGTCCCCTTTCTTTTTGACAAACTTTAAGCATGATCCCAAACAGTGGCAGCACAATGAATCCAGCCTAAGTCCACGGAGTCTGCCGGTTTGTTTTGATTCGGTGCCACACAATATGGTGGCTCTGCCCCATAATGCACTGCGTGCCGGCTTCTGTTCCCGAGCTCAACTGACAAGTGACAGGAGTGAAACGGAGGAGTCACATGACCCGTAGAGAAAAGGTCACATGACTGGAAAGTCACGGATAGGTAACCTTGGATGAACTGCAGTGATCCGTCTTCACCCCTGATCGTGAAAGTCTCCCCTGGATTCACCTGGACGAATATGACCTGCGGGGAATAAGGGTGAGCGGTAAAGGGGACAGTGACCATAAAGTACAGAAGAGGACAGAAAGGGACAGGTGCTCACCTGCTGGGACACCTCCCGGGCGAGCGCATAGGGCATCATGTGAACGCCACCGGCAAATGGGGCTGCCAGCTGCAGCGTCTGGTCCACCATGGTTGCAGCAGGCAACGTTCATGGGCGGTCCTCCCCGCCCCACCCACCTGCAAGACGGCCAATCAGAGAGAGGGTAAGAGCAACAAGGATTCAGAGAGTATAATAATAATAATAATAATAATACATTTTATTTATATATCGCTTTTACATTAACTCAAAGACGCTTACAGAGAAAGTACATACAACACAAAAAAAAATAAAATAAAATAAAAAAATAGATAACTAAATAATAATAATAATAATAATGAATAAACTAAGCTAATAAACAGAAAACAGATAAGCAAAACACACCACATTATGCATTGTGTGGGTTGAATGCCTTGGTTTTAAAATCTGCGACAGAAGTTGATAAGCAAATGGCAGTGGGGAGCGGATTCCGAAGGCGGGGAGCTATATGGGAGAATGCACGGTCACCATAGCTATGAAATTTGGATGGGGGGGATGAGGAGAGAACCAGTAGAGGAAGATCTAAGACTGCGGGGAGGCTGGTAGGGGAGAAGCAGTTCGGCAAG
>JAODKM010000075.1:22534704-22551399 GCA_026780845.1 Petrocephalus sullivani
GGGGGGAAGGCGCGGGGCCGCCCGCCCCCCTGCGAGGGGGGGGGGGGGGTTTGCCGGGGGGGGGGGGGGGGGGGGGGGGTGGGCACTGAAGCCAAAGTCAAGTGGCCGGACCTTGGCATGAATGGTAACTGTGACTGTGGTCAGCATGACCTCTGTTAGACCACAAGTGGTCAGTGTTAGATGCTAACCTGGCTGCTGGGGTCTGACCAAGTCCAGCAGCTGGCACATCAGGTCGTGGAAAGGCAGCGGGTCGACACCCATGGCCTCCAGGCGGTCGCTCTGTTCCTGGTAGAAGTGCTCCAGCTCGTACATGGACAGGACACCATCGCCATCCAGGTCCATGCAGCGGAACCAGTATTCCACACTGCAGGTCACAGACAGGGCTGCTGTGGCATTACTGCATGATTATCCATGGCAGGAAGACAAATGATTGGCAGAGTCCTCAACCATGAGGCCCCACCCACTCTCCCCTGAGTCAAACTGAGCATGCTCAGTGCGGGGTACACTATGGCCCTGATTCTGCTAGCACTGCCGTTCAGGTGACCTGTCCCCCCCCCCCCCCATTGGTTACCTGGTTGGGGTCCTCTTATCCTCCTCAGAGATGAGGAACCACACAAACTCAGCGTAGCTCATCCTGCGCTTGCTGCGGCCTGAGCTCCCCCTAGTGGCACGGACAGGAAGCACACATTCTTCATTCTTAACGTCACGTCTGACAATCTTCTGTATAATTCCGGTGTTGTAGTTATATTCCTCTTCATGTATTCCGGGGGGTGAGGAAGCAGGAGGAGGATATCTGTGGTGTACAGGACATACCTGCTGACAGCCCCGGAAAACAGACGCTCTACAATTCTCTCTGATGAGGCTGTCAAGAGGAACAGAGAAAGGCGAGGTTCAGCTTCCCGACGCCGGCTGTGATGACGGTAACGACCACCTTGCTGATTCCCCAGCCCACTTACCGTGGTAGTTATACTTGACCAGGTCTCTCTGGTCAATCAGCAGGTTGTGGTCTGTGTCCAGCTCCCAGAACTTGCAGTAGATGACATAGAAATGCTCATAGGAGAAATAGTCGGTGACCTGATTGATGTCAGACTCTTTCTCCAGCGCAGCCAGGGTCTGGAGCGAGAGGGCAGGAGTATGTGACCCAAGAAGGGGCTCTGCAAACAGTGAGGATTGTGGGTAATACTGGGTGAGGAGTGGGCAGGAAGCCATACCTCTAGGAAGTTGCTCCTCCTCAACTCATGGGATGTTATCCTTCCTGTCCAGGAACGGTTGACAGTGTAGAAGATCCGCTGGATCACCTGCCAAGGACCGATTGTTAGTAGAGGGAGTCAAAATCCTGCCTACGCACAGGAGGAACCTATAGTCAGCATGACGCCTTGCTGCTGGACTGTCAGCCTCCCGCAACAAGGGGGCGCTGTGCCAGACTTACTGTGGTGATGTAGCGTGAGTGGAACTCGGGCGCATCCTTCAAAAACGTCAGGCCGGGGTGACTGTTCACTATGTCCTGCAATCACAGACAAATTACACCTTCATCTCAACTAACTTAATTGCATTTAGCTGCAACCTTAATCTGGAAAGCTGTGATTTCCGTTGCGATACATGTCTTATGTCTTCGGTGGTGCTACATGCAAACTAGCCCAAATGTTAGGGCTTTGGGGGTGATGGTGGAGGTGAAGGAGGCCATGGTAGGAGGCCGACTGGTAAGTCTATCGGACAAAAGCAGCGATGCGTAAGCTTCTGTGTCTCATACCTGCAACAAAAGGACAAAATCCTCTTGCACCAGGTAAGTGCGGTCAGGCTTGGCAAGGAGGTACAGGAACTTGGACGAGTCATCATAGCATCGCAGTGACATCCTCAAAGAAAGGGAAGCAGCATTAAACAAGGATAGCAACCATCTGCAGCGGCATGGTCAAGGACACTTTTAAGGCATGCCATGCTGTGCAGGCTAAAACTGAAGTTTGTCGGCTGTTCTCCTCATCAGAGTTCCAGATGTTTCCATCCCAAAGCTCCTCTGTCTGACTCCTGAGTTTCACTGTCTACTCCAAACCCTTTCCTGGTTCTGGCCTGCTGAGTCAAATGGGAGCCAATAGTGAACGAGGAAGGGCTCCTTACTTCCTCCATGTCTCAACCAATGAGCTGGCAGACACGGAGCCTGTCTTCCCTCCCCCAGCGCTGTGGAACAATGGGGCCTTCCAGTAGAGCGGGCAGCCGCATGCCTGATAGGGACAGACACAAGGCTATATCAAAGACTAGTATAAGGTGCAGTTTCTACCTTTAAAAAAATACATATACACACAGTATATTCACATCTGCAAAAATTTACACATAAGAAAAAAAATCTACATAAAACATACACATAGGAATACAGTATAAATAATGTTAATAAAAAATACATTACTAGAAACACTGAACAATAAAATACCAAAAATTTATAAAAAGGTATCCCTGATTGTTGAAGAAACACCTCAGTTTCCTGTGGACTTGGAGGGAATTAACTTCCAGCTGAGCTCACAGGCCGTAGTGGAGACTGGCACACAGATACCCATCACAAAGCCTTACAGGCTGACGGCTAACCCAGGGCAACTGACAGCAGCCGCACCTTGGTGATCTCGCCCATCTGCTGCATTGTGGCCCTCTGCTCCCCCAGCTCCGTGAACATCAGCTCAATCTGGGCTATGGTCTGGTCCGGGTCAGGGCTATGTGCTGGGCTATGTGCTGGGCTATGGGCTGGGCTATGTGCTGGGCTATGTGCTGGGCTATGGGCTGATCCGGAGTTGGGGATGCTGCCCCCCGTGGCCTCTCCTGCAGGGGGAGCAGTGCAGGCAAGGGGCCCAGAATTCTCCTCGCTCTGGACCTATGAGACACAGAGAAAGAACGTAGAATGGAGTCCCGGAAGAGGACTGGACACGTGATTAAAGGCAAGGAACCAGTACATCAGTACAGTTACCATGGCAATTCCCAGCAGCCGGAGCACTGGTCCTCAGGACCCTCCACTGACACTCAAGTACAGTATAGAGCATGCCTTAACTCTGTGTACAGTGTGGAACCCACCTTAACTCCAGGTACAATGTGGAACCCGCCTTAACCCAGCCTTGGCATATATGCATAGGAGGGGCCCAAACTGTGTTTTGCAGTGACTCATTTCACTGGACCTGCTGCACATCGACCTGAGAATCCTGAGTTATCGCTGCTCAGTGGAGATGCTATCACCTCCCTACCACCTTACAGGGAGCGGTGGGTCATGACCTTTACACCTCGCGGGTGCCTGCGGCTTGGGCAGGGCTGCACTGTCACACCCATCTGCCCGGCACCTGCCTAGCATTCCTGTACATCAGCCCGGTTCCCCTATGCAGTAAAATGTAGAAAACATTTCCCCACAAGATAAAAAGTAACATCTGGCCCCCACAATGTAATAAAGACAAATACACACAAATGCTCTAAGACCAACGTGTTGGATAGATAGTCAATATAAAAATGACTTCACTCACCCTGATGACTTCTAGGGCCTGCTGGATCTCCACAGGCTCCGGTTCTTCGCCAGTGAACTCCGGTGTCAGAGGGCTTACCCTATCAGGAGTCACAGTAGTGGATACGGAGTCCTGCAATGGCTTTGTTGTCTCTGGATCCTGGGTGGGAGTCCCGGCCCCCGAACTGACAGCCACATCACCTTCCTTCTGCTCCTGAGCAAAGCTTTCGGTGCACCCCAGCATCTGCAGGAGCAGCGCACCATCCTGATCCTTCATTTCTTCAGCATGGCTGGCTTGGCCACCAGGGCGCCCTTCGCACAGAGCCTCAGGCCCAGCTGGGGCTCCTTGGACACTGCCACCTCCTGCTAGTCTCTCAGTTTCTGAGGCTGCACACTGGAGGTTATCTGTCTGTTGACCACAGTTTCTGAACTTTGGCTTGTTGTCTATATCATTGTGCTCCAAATCCAATGGCATTTCAGCAATATTGTCACAAGTATCTCTGCTACAACTCAGTGTTGGAGACCTCACCCTCTCTGTCCCCTGGTAGGTATCACAAGGCTCCCCAGACTGGGCCTGCTCATTGTTCATCACAACCATGGTCTTCTTCCAGGTATTCTGCTGGATATCAGCTGCACAGTTGCTTATGTATGTGGTGAGGTCTTCCTGCTTTGTCAGAGCCTCAGCTGCAAACCCTACAGAGTCTAGAGGTGAATGTCCTGCCCCTTGGATTTTGCTGTCCATCACCTGAAGATTGCGGGGCTCCTCGTCAAAGTACAGAAGCTCTCGAGGTTCATCATGGCTCTCATCGGTAATGCTGCTTACATTGCAATCAAAGGTGGCGGACAGGGGCGACTCCCCAATGTTCCCATGATGCTGTGCCCCATTTCCTGATGGAGGAACCTGGAATGGCAGGCAGTGTGACCCCTGGACAGAGTTCTCATTGCCACATGGGACTCCGGTAGCCTCTTCGGTCTCATGAAGGGAAAGGTTTGGGTAGACTGTTTGAATTGAGGATTGGGAGCAGACAACATCCTCATACCTGGGGGGCTGTTCATGGTCTACGAAGGGGCAGAGGGGGCTCTGCTGAAACCCATGGAGGGTATTGACTAGTTTGGACCAGTCAATGTGCTCCTGAGCTCCTGGGAGCCCATGGTCAAACCCAAAGGGCCACATCTTCAGGTGTCTGGAGAGACGGTCCACCACTGTCTGGTAAATAACCTCATTCTCGTGGTTCCCTCTGCCCTCGATGAGTGCCTTCCTCTTGATGCACTGCCTGATGATGTCAGTGCACTTCTTGAGGTCATTGGAGCACTTGAGCAGGATGTTGAGGCAGGACCTAATGTCCTCCCCAGAGGTGCTGGCATCCACCTTAGTCAATTGCAGAATTTGGGCTATCAGGTTGTCCTCAATCGATGTCTCCGGCAATGAGGAGACAGTGATGCTACTGTGCTGCTCTGGGGAGTGTTGGGTGTTGTGAGGGATCTCTTTTGGCAGGTCTTCTGGGAGTGCCATGGGAAGATGGGTGAATGGTGGGAGGTTCTCATCATTTTCACAGAAACGGCCTCCTGTAAAGTCCACATCATTGCACCTCTGACCGACAGGGTCCAGTCGGACCTTCCTACCCGTCTGTAAGGGCATTTGATTGAACGAGAACTCCTTGATCTTCCCGCTGGCCAGATTTATGGCATCCCTTGTAATATCCTTGAGGCTGAAGGGAGTGTGGACAGACGACCCCCTCTTCAGCCCAGGAACAGTACGTGGCAAGCTTCTGCGATGCTTTTCTCCACTCCCAGGCCTCTGGTGGCCTGAGCTACTTCTAGCTGCTTCCAGTGTGTTGGTTCCTGTCATAAATCCTTTAGAGTCAGCAAGTGCGAGATCCACTGGCTCAAAGCAGAGGCCCCGGTGAGCAGCTGCACACTCCAAGCCATGCATCAGGAGGCTACAGGGTCCGTCACAGTAATGCACGGCCTGTGGATGGCGCCGGTCCACCATCACGCTGTGGTAGTGGCTAATGCTACTGACCACAAGCCGGTATGTGGCTGCCATAATGACTGGAAGGTTTTCAATGTCACGCACACAAGAAAAACAAGAAGCTAAATGACACTTAGCATCATGTCTGTGATGGTGGAGGGGATAGAAGCTTCACACTAGCGCCATGCTACAACTTAAGTAGCACTAATAACTCTGTGTGATGTTGGATGTTGTGCGCTTTGCAGAGGTCTGTCCACGGTGGCTGCATTCCTTCCTCTTCGATATCAGGAGACCTACATACATAATGGAGAACGTGGTCTGCAGTAGCCTCCTACATCCTTGCTTTGCTCCCTTCATAGTAAGAGTCTCCTATTAATGGGAGGCCACCTGTAAGGAAAGAGAAAACTAAAATCATATATGGGTTAACGTGGCTGGATGATAATGTGCTGCAAACCCTGGACCCTGGACCTCTACTGACGCCGACATCACCTCTGCCCCACCACGTGTAAATGATTTAACCAAATGATGGCTGGTTCAATTGCTGTAGGGTCTGTGTTGAATGGATCAGAGCCACTGCTGTCACAAGCAGAGATTAAACAGTTTGACAGCATTTCCACTGACCCAAACCCTTACCTGTAAATGCGACGTCATGAACTTTTCTGAACCTGTGTGGGTTCCTGCCGCTATTCCTCTGCCCTGGCTCTTACTCCTGACCTTTTTTGGAAACTGATATTTTTCCCCCCAGAGCATTTTCACCATCATGCTAAAAGCCCATTTGAATGAGTCATGAATCCCGTCAGTAACTAGAGCAATTTACTAGCACCCAGGGTGCACCTGTGTGTGGGACTGACTTGTCTTCTAAAAAACATGAAAAACAGGAGCCATCTGCCCCCATGTTTATTGAGCTCAGGGTACAAGGAGACAGTCAAGGGGTCGAGCTATAGCTGTCAAGGAGTACCGTCACAGCCTAGAACCACAATAAAATCACATGATGTTTTCACAATGACAGTGAACCCACAGTTTTTCACACGGCAGGGACATAAACAACCACCTCCTGAATCCAAGGACATACCTGCCAGGCTTTACACTCTCGGGGAATCTCTCTGCATGGGCCTCAACTGTAAAAATCAAGACTGATGCCAGGAAAAGGCAGAGCGTATTCCTGCTATCAGGTTTGAACACGCAAATGCACGGTTACCAAGGTTGCAGCCAGCCTGCGGTTGCTACCCCGTTTCTATGCATGGATTGACAGGTCTTGGGGACACTGTTAGTTACAGCAAAGGGCTTGCCTAACACCTTCCCTCACCACATCGCCAATTTATGTTAAGACTGCTGTCAAAGACCCAACAGCAACATGTGCCCTAGGATGGATTGAATGTCCCAAGAGCCTGAGGCAACAGCAGAGCAGGGGATATCCAGGCTCTTGACACACAGAAGGGGAAGGTGACCTCTAATTGGTCCGTGTGGTTGATCGGGCTTCCCGGTTAAGCTGGAAACTTTGGTGCACAGGGCAGCAGAAATGAGCACTACTAGATGGGATGAATTGGTTGCCATGGAAACAGAGAAAGGCTTGGACGGAGACAGGCAGCAGGTACGACTAGGAACAACAGACACTGAGACTGTCACGGAGAGATGCAGGATGATACTTGTGAATAAATGTTATTACTCATAGTCATATTTATTTGTGCTTATCAAAAATGTGTGGGCAAGTCCTAGAAGGTGGAGTTTGTTACCTACTTTAATATTTTAGACGTGGGTTAGAGCTGGAATCACATTGTGCCGCAATGAGTCAAGGTCCCACAATGACAGACACACAGATATGTCTGTATGTGTGTGTGTGCGTGTGTGCCGCTCTGTATATGTGTATGTCTGTCTGTATGTGTCTGTCTGTCTGTATGTGTGCGTGTGTGTGTGTGCGTGTGTCTGTCTGTGTCTGTGTCTGTCTGTCTATCTGTATGTATGTGTGTGTGCATGTGTGTCTGTCTGTGTGCCTCTCTGTCTGTGTGTGTCTGTCTGTATGTATGTGTGTCTGTCTGTATATGTGCATGTGTGTGTGTGTGTGTGTCTGTTTTTGTGTGTGTCTGTTTGTATGTATGTGTGTCTATCTGTATGTGTGCATGTGTGTCTGTCTGTCTGTCTGTATGTGTGTATCTGTATATGTGTCTGTCTTTGTGTCTATCTGTATGTATGTATGTGTCTGTCTGTCTGTCTGTTTGTGTGCATGTGTGTCTCTGTGTATGTATGTGTCTGTCTGTATGTGTGTTTGTCTGTCTGCATGTATGTGTCTGTCTGTCTGTATGTGTCTGTCTGTTTGTGTGGGTCTGTCTGTTTGTGTGTATGTGTGTGTGTGTGTGTGTGTGTGTGTATGTCTGCCTGTATGTCTGTCTGTCTGCATGTATGTCTGTCTGTCAGTATGTATGTATGTGTGTATGTCTGTCTTTCTCGCTGTCTGTATGTGTCTGTCTCTCTGTATGTGTGTGTGCATGTGTCTGTCTGTATGTTGTCTGTCTGTCCGTATGTGTGTGTATGTGTGTGTGTGTCTGTCTGTCTGTCTGTCTGGGAGGTGCGTAATGATAATGTCGTCCATTTCTCAGCATCCCTTGGCCCAATTGTGTGATTAACACTATGAAGTCTATGTTAATACGGTGTTAATATGAGAGCATTACTTTCCCTTTTGACACAGAGAAACACACAGACACACACACACTGACATGCACTCACACATTACCTTTTTCCAGAAATAAAAAAACAAAAATGTAGCATGCAAATTAAACTACTTATGGCCCAGCTTCGACTAGCACTACAGCCTGGTTATAGGAGTATTACAGCCGGACTGTTATGGGGGTTACAGGCCAGCTATGAGGAGCATTACAGCCTGGCTGTGAGGGGTATTACAGCCCGGTTTTGTGGAGCATTACGGCCTGGACGTGAGTGGCGTTACAGCCCGGCTTTGTGGAGCGTTGCGGCCTGGTGTTGAGGAGCGTTATGGCTGGGTTTTGTGGAGCGTTACGGCCTGGCCGTGAGGGGCGTTATGGCCCAGTTTTGTGGAGCGTTACGGCCTGGCCGTGAGGGGCGTTATGGTCCTGCTTTGAAGGGCTCCACCTGGAGAAGCTCACCTCTGCTACATCTCACTTCTCTCCCCAGCCAGCATCCTTCTTGCTCGGGTAAGAGTCTGTTACAGCGGTAACTGCCCTGACGGCCATGTCACAGGGACAGGAAGTGCATGCGACATGACGGCCCGCCCTAGCTGCTCAGTGCCCCAACGGGACAGATCCTGTTATTATTATCTGCCATCTCACGGCACTCATCACACGACCGTGATTATGAGGAGACACAGCATAGTACAATAAGCTATGACAACAACCGGTAATTAAATCCGCCTAGTAACATGATTCATGATGTTAAATCAGCCACTGTGGCTTAGCGCTGCCTCCGGCTCTGGGTTCGAGTCCCCAGCGTCCTTACTGTAAACCACATTATGCACATAGATCCCAGCTGCCAAACGTTTACAAAAGTCTCCAAACAACTCAAAGAAAAACGAGGGATCAAGAGAGAGCACAAAGGAAGGGGGAGGGGGAGAGTCAGAGGACAAGGGAGCCCAGCTGCTGCCAAGGAAATAAGAGCTATGGTGGCTGATAATGTGATCAGCTACAGCATGAGCCATGAAAGAGCTGGCCAGCACTGCGGCCAAGTCTGAGCCATTACACTGTTACTGGAATAGTTAGGCCACTTAGAGCGGAGAATACATAAGTCTTTACAGTATTAATGTGCAGTTGCACAATGTTTGGTGTTGTCTGTGTCAGAGGAACTCAGTTTTGACATATTGGTAGAAGAGCATCCAGTGATGGTCAATGACGAACAAGGTATTGGCAGGTAATACAACAACACTCAGGGAAATCCAGGCAAGGGTCTTAGAGGACTGGGGTGTCTTCAGTGACATTAGGGCTGTCTCCATGTCCACTGTTGAATGGTTGTTAGGGAGACGCAGGATGAGCATGAAGGAAATGTTCACGGGAGTGTATCCCACATCCATCCATTCATCCATCTCCTGATGCTACCTGACCTTACACGCCAGTTTGCTTACAGTATTCACTGCTTCTCCTCTTCTCTCCCTATCTCGCTGACAAACATTGTCCCCATTTAGCGCGTACTTGAGCTTGATGCACGTGCTGAAAGGGTAAAGTATATCCACATAGATACAGCTGGACTCAGTTTGGCCGGAAGACGTCGTGGAGGCAGGTAGCTCACTGGACAAAAAGAAACAGCGGATGTCCCAGGCATAAGAGGTGGACATGTAGCCGTTTGTGCCTCTATAGGTCCGCACGGAGTCGTGCATCACCGTGGCACAGCACAGCACTGCTTTTGGAATTCCTCACTTCACTGTACGATCGCACATTCCCATAATCATATGGACAACATGCAACCTCCAGTCACACTAAAGCTGCAATACTGGATACTGTCACTTTCCACCATGCAAGGGTTGCCCAAGGATGGTTCAGCAACCACACACAAACCATCTTTCTCCCTCCACACGTCCCATCCCTGAATCCCACGGAGGAGTTCTTTCCCCAGTTGGCATTAGATGGTGTATAATCGGGACTCACACCAGCGAGTGAGACTTCTCGAGCCAATGGATGCAGCCTGGGAAGATATCACTGCAGAGGCATGTTAGCGATGGATCCACCACTCCAGACAGTTCTTTCCCAGCTGTTTGGCAAGAGAAACCATTCTGTGTGGTGCTGATGAGAGCATGTGGCCTGCCCCGCATTGTAATGGTGTTTATTACAGTGTGTATTTGTTTTTTTGGCACTAGTACTGTAAGGCAAATATGTTGTAATCAACTGTGAAATTGGTATGAATATGTACATTACTCTTGTGGCACTGAATATGGATTATTTTAGTGGATGATTATGATCCACAGTTAATGTGGATTATTGTTTACTGTAAATGATATATTCATTTACTGGATTTATTCTTTACTATCACCAAGCAATGTTTCCGTCTAATGATGGTGTTCTGTCTATTGCAGCACAGTGTCTTGCTCAGTGCTCCAGTTGGATTACATGTATGCTGAGTATATATGCATTTCTGAGTCAGTTGTATGGTTTTGAAGGTTATGTGTGGCGTTTTTTAGATGATTTAGATAATTCTTCCTTGTGTGTGTATGATTTTAAGGATATGGTATTAGGTTGTGGTTTTTGTGTATATACTTGTGCAACACTGCTATCATATTCTGAGGAATGAGCATATCCATTTGTGAAAAACTATAATTGTATACAGACATTTTTCAGGGGGTTCCAAATTTTGCAGCTTAACAGGCAAAAGACCACATCCACGTCACACTACATGCCAGCAACAATTTTGACTGGTAGTGTTTTTCGGTTTCTGCTGATGGCATGTAATGTCTCCTCAGTATTGTTTTAATTTAGTGTTTATGTACTGACTGGCTTGATGCGTGATCAGAAAGCAGTGTTTGCTTTTGAGTAAAGATATGATAGTTTTGTGTAGATAGATTTTTTGCAAGATGAGTCAAAGGTGTTATGAAAATTGGGTTTTGTGTTTATGGTTTTGAGAAAATGTGAAGTTACACGAAATCTGCTTTTGCAATTCAGAAAAGCTATTACTGATGGATGGATGGATGATGGATGGATGGATGGCTTCAGACCGCAGCTTCCCTCTTTCTGGCCGGTGCGTCTGGGTGGAGCTATATGCATACTATCAGCAGGTTGGCAGCCATCGCTGTCGAGCAGGGGCTGCTGGGTAATCGGAGTGGCAACCAGAAAGAAGTGACACATAAACACTGAAGCCTCCCAGCCAGTAACAGCAAGAGCTGTGATATGGTGTGATATGTGAGTGCTGTGTGTGTGGCCCCAACTGGAGTCAGGGGCACTCCCACAAGTCCCCCTGCTGGTATATTCAGTACATTACAGCCCTCATGCATTCCCACCTCACAGCACTGCAGCATATTCATACCCGAGTGTTTCGTTTTCTTCTTTCCGTAGGCGTGTGGCAGCAGGGTCACAGCTCGGATCTGAACCCACGGCCTCGCGGCATCGAGCGCAGATAAACGTCTGCTCTCACCGGGGGGGGGGGGGGGCTTGGAAACCACAGCCGGGGCGGCCCGCGCTGCCGGTCCCCAAGGAAACCCTGGGGGCCCCTCTGTAACGCAAACCCCGGGGAGCCCGGCCCGCTGACCTCTCCCCAACCGTCTTCCCGGGGGAAAGAAACAGGAAGGAGGTGATTGGGGGGGCTTTTGGGCACCTGGGGGGGTTAGGGTTAGGGTGCACTGAGCGCACGTATTTAAATGCGTCCCACAGAGAGACTGTGGACCACAGCGTAACACCCTGAAGGCAGAATTGGGCTGGGGGCCAGGGACCTGATCACAAGCCTCCCAGGACCGGACAGCATTAAAAGCCCCCCAGGGTCAATCTGAGGTGTCGCTCCACTCCGGTGACGCAGATCCCTAACCGGCCAGTAAGAGGTGCCATCTCGCCCAGCCATAGCTTAGGGATTAATTTACCAGAAAACAATGGGCTCTTGCCAAATTCTGACAGTCAGGAACTGAGAGGAGCATAACTTAAGGAAATGATAAGACGGTTTGGGGGCTGGTGGGGGTGCAGGGGCAGTGACAGGCATACTTGTGCTGGTGTGATCACATGCACACAGGAGTGTGTGTGAGCCTCAAAGCGTGCAAAGGAGTCCCTCCGTGCACCCAGACATGCACCAGACCCCCAGGGTGCGTACAAGCCCTTTAGAGCAGTACTACATAGAGGGATCCTTTCCCTGCTTTGCCTGGAGTTTGATTTAAACTTGCAATAAAGAAGCATTTCGAAAACACCATTTCCAACGATAGACCTCGCTGGTGGGTTACGGGAAGTAGCGGCGTTTCTATGGCGATGGCGAGTCTTTTAAGAACATACTGTGCCTCTGAAGCCTCGAGCTCCCCCCACCCTCCCACATCTCCCTGTCCAGCACCAACCCAGCGCAGGGTGATTGGCCAGTCATAGAATTAAACACTGAAGTCTAGCACTGAAACTCCACCCACTGGGTGTGGCTTCCACAGGCAAGGAGGAGGGGCTTGAACCCACAGCCCACTAAGCTCAGAGAGGCAAGGAGACGTGTTCAAAGAGAGGAGGGCAGCCTACAGCCCCCGACCCTTATCTGTATGTGGGTCAACTTGGCTGGAAGGGGGGAGGTGTCAGTGTGGGGAGGGAGAGTCAATGGGTGAGAAACTTGGCATTCATTGGTTCCAGCTGTCCCATCCACCTGGGTACGTGTAAGTGTTAGCAGGTTAGCATGTTAGCTTGTTCTTCTGACAGCAGCTGGCCCTGTCCTCCTGCACTCCGTAATGAAGTGGAACAGTGTGAGGTTTTCCCCAGATTTCACTTCATACTGTTTCCTCCTTTTTGTTACAGAGAGTAAGCCGACAAACGGGACGTCTGGCTTTTCTGTTTGGCCAGAAAAATTGTCTGCTGTTTTACTTGGTGAGTGCTTTGTGCTCCTCGTCTGCTCACTTTTTACCAGCAGGTGGCAGAGTGGCTGGGGAGCCACAATTCTGACTGTGCTCCTTTTTTATATTGCTTCAAGCCATGATTAAACAATCTGTAAACAATCTGATGAAACTCTGAGATGCAGAGAGTTGTCTCCCAACCCGTGAATCTGCCTCTTTTTGTCAGCCAAGGAAGTCTGCTGTTAATTTGGAGACTGCGTCTGCAGAAGTTACATGCGGTACAGATGGGAAGCTCCTCCTGAGGAGCATTTGCAGTGGCACGGAAGCTTAAAGTCCTTACAGAGCATGTGCAGAGTCGAGGGACGCCGGCTGAGATCTGTACAGCCATGTCCGGACAAGGCTGCCGATTCAACTGGGTGGCGTCCCAGCGAACCATGAGGGAAGATTCTAGAACAGGCCAGCTTGGAGGGATGCTGAACTGAATAAAGATCTGCAACTCAGTCTTGGACTTGGAGCTCGCTGAAGAGAGAGACTTGTGTCCTCAGCATGGAGATGCTTGGTTATATCTGACAGAGAGCTCAGGGACCGTCTAAAAAGACTTTTTCCTTTTGCTGTAAAGGAACGACAGAGCCAGTGCCGCCACTCCCGGCCCCTGGGGATTCCATCTCACATAAACACATTTGCACCACTAACAGGCATCTTTTCATAAAACTGTGCAATTCAGAGCCCCAAGCCTGGGAGAAACGGCACATAAATTAAGTGACTGATAATAATTAAAGGTATTTCTGACTGTGCAAGTCTCATCTCTCATAGCGTCTTGTGCACGATTGTGACACGGGGGGGGGGGGGGGCATTTTCCAGACCCAGGTGTGAGTAGTGGCTCCCTGGTGTGGTCTTAGTGGATGGACTCCACACAGATACGTCAGCTGTCCCCTGTGGGGCGCCGTGCGCTCACCGCGTGAGCCTGCCGGTCCCCATCCGTTACGTCCCGCAGCTGTGAGTCACACCCCTGCCGGGACGCCGCGGTGGCCAGCCACCCTGCACTGCCTACATGCCTGGTATTGATTGCTGCTCCCTTTCGGTTTGTTCTCTACCGTGTCTCTGCTTATCTGGGCATCTCCCCTGTGATGCACTGGCATCCAGTCCGGCGTGTTCCCTGGGCTTCCTGGGATAGGCTCTGGCCTCACTGTGACCCTGTATGGGACATGCAGTTAAGATGATGGGTAGGTGGATGGATGGATGGATGGATGAATAGATGGATGGGTGTCCAGCCACTCATTCATAAACCTGTGGACAAAGACCAGACCCCACTCACCTTCTATGAAGGTTCAGATACCTGACAATCAAGCAGCTGGTAAAAAAAAAATCCTGCTTCAGCGTTCCAGAGAGAAAAGATAGGGGATTTCTGTTTTCTGAGACCGCTGATGCTGAGACAAGGACAGAGCTTCTGTCATCTGGAAACCGCCGGAAATTTGCCAAACAGCGACGAGGTCGTCAGGTGGGCTTTCGAACAATGGACAGCCAATCAGAGCCTTTCAGGCACATGTCGCTGCTTGTGGATGGAGGGGTGGGGGTAAATGGGGCTCGACTGCATGAATGAGACTTGGGACGCCCCCCACTCAGCGGTTCAGGGACGGGTGGTCACGGATAGACAGACATCCTGCCTGATTTCGGTGAGCACATCGGAAGTGCCGCGGACAGGGAATATCTGCCCAGATACACGCGAGAGGGGATCACTGCCTTTCTGCATCGTCAAACAGGTCACCCGACAGCAATCACACGCTGGATCACACACCTTATTCACCCGCTAGGACTGCAGGAGCGCTCCTAGTTATACTGTAGTTACTCCCACGATGCTCATGTGCCAAGAAAAAGACGAGCGATCTCAACCGGAGCACAAAGCCGAGCGATCTTCAATGGACTACCCAGCAAGGCAGACAATATCACCTCGATATGAATAAATAATAACGATCGCAGTTTAAAAATCGGCGTCCTGTAAGGCAAATGCATTTGATGCATCCCGTTACCGCATACAATTATAAACGTCTGCCACATATCACATACTAGCTAACTCTCTGCTTGCTGAGAACATGATTTAAATGCACGATTTCTCCGCACAGAGAGCAATACTATACGGCTGGAAGTTACTTATGACATTCTTGCCACCGTCTGTAATTGTCTGACATGTAATGAAGGAGAAACTTCAAAGTTCAGTTCCCCCACGGACCTGAAGTCATTCGGCTTGATCGAGCACGAAAGGCATCGGTGCAGCCGGATGCGGGGTCCGTAAACTTGCGTTCAACTCCAGCTCACTTAAAACGCGAAAAACCCTTGAAACAATGGAAATGCGGACGCGCTCACCCGCTTCCTCAGCGCAGGGTCCCTGGACCTTAAGCCTCCATCTGCAGTCACGATCGGTCGGAGGAGACCTCTCTCCTACCCAAAGGCACGGGGGGAAGCAATGCTTTCTTATGCATCTTCCCCGGGGAAGTAGCCTGCCGCAGCCCCGCAGATCTGGGCGGAGATGTTGGAGCTCCGAGCTCCGGAGCGACGCTGACGCCCAGCGCCGCGATGTCCTGGCTGGGATCCGCAGCCGCGGAGCGCCCCAGTCCACTGATGATCTCAATGCATGATCTCAATGCGTATGAACAAAGTTTGCGGCCAGGATGGAGAAGTCCCCGCCTTGCGTGCACGTCTGCCGTGCCCTGCCTTTTAATGCATGATCACGAATGCTCACGATCATCGGCATCTCGCAAAATGTCAACCTTTTATCCGGCTCTTAGCAGATTTTACATCACTCGTCTCTATAGTAACCAGGTACAGAAATACACCTAATGGCTTCTATTTTCATTTTTAAAATACCGGCTATTTTCCTTAAGGGCTTCTGGGGGTTTTCATAGTGAGCGTCAGTCTCGGCATCTCCACATCCTTGTTCCGTTTATTGCGGTTCACTGCCGGATCCCACAATTAGGCAGCAAGTTCATTTCTAGTCTTGAAAGGGGAGTGTTTAAGGAGTGAGCTTTGTCCGAGGGTCGCAGTTGAAACTGAGGAAAAGCACGAGGAGAGATCTCAAAACATAGTGGCCGATAAATGAGTCGGCATGCAATCAGATCTTATTTCTGGATGCCACTCTATGAATTAATGGAAAATAAACCAAATGAAAAAAAAGTTTCATAATGTGCGAACTGTGGTTATTTAAAGGTAACATCTCAGTCTACTGGCAACCTTAATTCCCTGCCTGCTGTGATAGAGATAAATACAAAAATTCTCATTACAATTAACTGTTAGCGCCGGATTCCCCCGAGGTGGTTGATAAGGATTAACCAGACAGCAGCACCGGTCTGCCTCTCTATAAGGCTCCGGCTAACTGAGTATTAATTCAACGTGCTCTAATTAACAATTATCCTTTGTTCGGCACCAGGGGCATAGGAACCGGGGAGGGGGAGAGAAACGTGCTATTTCATTCGTCCCCCCAGACATTTTTAATAACCTCCCCATTATTAAACTTTCTCCTATGCCCCTGGTCGGCACTATTTGGGGTTAATGTCACGTCATATCCTTTAACTCCATGTACAAATAAATTTAAATGCTGCTGTCTGTGGGAAGAGGGCTGAAAGGTGGACTCTGGGAGACGGTCATGACGGCTTCTGGGAAAGTCTCCTTGAAGGGTCTTATGGTTAGCAGTAAAGCTCACTTTGGACTGTAATTGCACAGCTGCAATCTGTACTGGCATTTAAGAACATAAGAACATAAGAACTATACAAACGAGAGGAGGCCATTCGGCCCATCAAGCTCGCTTGGGGAGAA
>JAODKM010000075.1:22553681-22579777 GCA_026780845.1 Petrocephalus sullivani
GTTATTTGAGTCCAGGTAATCTACCATTTTCTCCTTGATTATAGCCTCCATAACTTTTCCAGTTATACAAGTTAGACAAGTTATCAATCTGCAATGATTCTTTACCATTCTGTAATGGGGCTTCAACCTGTAAGACTTATCAATCGGTAACAACCTGTAAGGAGACTTTATCAATCTGTAACAGCCTGTAACAAGATTATCAATCTATAATGAGACATGATCAGTCTGTAGTATGACTTTACTAATCTGTAACAGGGCTTCAATTTCTAATGAGACTTCATTAATCTGTAATGAGATTATCGATCTGTAATAAGACTTTATCGGTCTGTGACAGGATTCATCAATTTATAACAAGACTTCATTAGTCTTTAATGGGATTAATCAATCTGTAATGAGACTTCATCAGTCTTTAACAGGATTCATCAATCTGTAACAAGACTGTTTCAAGCTGTAATGAGACTTTATAAGTCTGCAATAGGATTCATTAATCTGTAGTGAGACTTCATCAGTCTTTAACAGGATTCATCAATCTGTAAGACATAATTGATCTATAACAGGGCTACATGCAAGTGTAACTGGACTTAGGTGTTTTCTTGTTTGGTTATTGCTGTACTCTTTTGAGTTTTGCTGTATTAGAATGAATAAATGTGAAGTATTTTGCCCCAGTTTGGGCAATGACTCAGTATACTAAACTAAAAAGCTTTAAGACCGGAGCCTCGAAGGCTTCCCATGTTATCCTGTAATCTGCTCCATAAGTTCAGTGAACTGGAAGGCATGAATTTAAATGTGTAATTAGAAATTTGGGGACTGGGCCAGAACAGCCTGTTTGAGCTTCCTGGGGCTCGCCTGGAGTTACCATCAGACCAAAAATCTGCTCACAGAGATACGGAGCACAAAGCTCATTAGGAAACTTACTGACTGCATGTAAATGTCGCAAGTTTGTCAGGGACATTTGGTTGTTGTTTTGTGGTGGGTAGAGATTGACATCTAAGATATTGCTGATTATTATGTTATGCTATGATATACTGTACACTGAGGAGCATACAGCATATTGTAATTGGGCCAATATGGGCAAATGGAATTGGGCTTGTCAGGGGATTGTTCAACCCTGCTGGTAGAGTATGGGGACTACGGTGAATCTTCAAACTACACACTGGTATTAATGGCATACATTTTTATTTCTATACAAGAAGAATAAGATAAATGGAAAGCAAGCTTGTTGTGGCCAGTGATGCAAGTCCACTTCTCAGGACTGTTAAATGTAAGCCTAGCTGATGGGGTCACCAGGGCTGTTCTGCAGGGACAAAGCTGGAAGTAGATCCTTGTCCTTAAATCCCCCCATAACAAATCCAAAGGCGGAGTTACACCACCAGTCCTTCAGGGTAATGGATAAACTTTAAATCTGTCAATTCTGGGAAACTAAACGCTGGTCTTACGCAATGCAACTGGAAAATTCCTACCAGACCACTGGCTTTAATTAATCACGACTTAATGCTTGAATAAATTATGGGCTTTAGTAAGAGAGCTGTTTCTCCGATGTCTTCCCGAGGACATGGTTTCGTACGGCGTGGCATTCTTCTGTGCCCGGGGGCAGTTTGCTGTTTTCACTAAGCTTCTACTTGGCTGCTAGATCTAGATCTTCAACAGATGTGCTTTGCTGAAGGACAATGTGAACATCATCTGCTCACAGACCCAGCTTCTCCCCCAGCAGTGGAAGCATACAGGGTCACAGCATGTATATATGACTGTTATGTACTGTGCCTGCTGGTGTTTACCTTTGCGGAAATCACTCACACTGCCCCCTGCAGGAGGTGCAGTGGGATGCGGTCTGCCCCCACACCATGGCAAACCACAGGATGCCAGTGATTCCATACTACTCTCTCAACCCGCCATGTTGCTGTCCCAGCCAACCCCAACCATTATGGTTTCCCTCAATAAAAAGCATTAAAGTCACGTTGGGTCAACCACCTCAAACCTTACGAACCCACATCATGGTGGGCAGTGGGCCTGCTGAAGTAAAAGTTGGATTTGTTCCTTTCATTTTTCTGTGGATCAGCGCCCTTCCTACGAATCCCTCTGGGTTTCCACCTCTCCTTTCCTCTGTGTCTTTGGGTGTGGATTTGGACAGAGACAGAGAGTTCTCCTCCAAAATGCTTCATGAGGTCACAGGGTTGTGAGGCAGACTTGTCTGCAGGCATCCCACATGGAATTAAGTGAGTTATGGCTTAACAGTTTGCCAAATTGGTTTGTCTGCAAGTGGAACACTAAAATGCCACCCTCAATCACAACAGTGGGTACTCTGATAACATGATGGCTACAAGGAGGACCCAGCCCATGCATAAGCCAGGAATCTCCAAGGTGACCTTAAAAACCTCAGGCTAATGTTGTTCAGCAAAGAAAATAAACTCTATCTTAAAAGAAGAGCACATTATTCACCTCATATGGAGTGTCCCTGACTTTACAACAAGCAATGCCAGGTGCCCTGGAAAACTGTGGGACAACCAAAATGTTTGCTGGGTTTACACCTCTTCCTGAAGAGGACTCTGATAAAATTGCACACTTCTGAATATTACCAAAGACTAATCATATGGATAAATACACTGTCTTCCAAAGCACTTGTAAAAATAGAGCTTGTTGTCCTGATTCTATGTGTGCTGGTCTGGGTGCCAAACTTTTCTGATGGCAGGAGTTACTCTAGTATGACTCACAGATCAGCTATTCCTGTTTGACAGAACACTCACAGACTCAATAAATTATCTGCAGTCATTAGACCGATCTGACATGTGAAATTGTAAAGTTTTACTCTCAACATTAGAATTGGATGAAGCACAAAGGGACATAATTAGATTGTTAATCTGAGCCAACCAAATGCAGTGACTTAACTAAATTAAATATTTTAAAAGCTGCAGCACTGAATCGGTTATACCCTGTTTAAAGACCATGAAGGGGATTGAAGACTTCATTAAATCCATAATGACTATGAAACAGATGCTGGCTTTTTATTTTGTCGTATTAAAGCCAGTGGCAATAGGTTTGAATGCTGAGTCTGTGATCGGAAGGTGATCAGTTAAAATCATTGCCTTGGCAGTGTGATGTTACAGTTAGGCCCTTGAGCATTTCTCTTAACACCTGGTCGCTGCAAAGACGGGTCAACCCTACTTTCTTACTTTCATCATTGTAGATGAAAGTGCCTAATAAATAAGTAAATTATCAGTCCCAGCAAAACACCCCAATGCATGGTCTGACCTGCAGGTTTCCATCTGGATTTTCACAGGCTTATTCAAACCACAAATGATGTCAGAACAAAGAGTGGTGTCTCACACCAGTTAAATAGGCCATTCAATCAAGCGATAAAGTGCTTAAGAATATCATTGTGAATGTAGGCCTACATGTGGCTTCCTTGATCAGGAGGCCAAGATCATGTGACTCAACCGATGGAAACATTTATGAGAAATGCATTAGGCCTATCCCCTAGCAGAAGAGAGTAATCGTCTGGAATGACTGGGGTACCCTTGAAAGGGCATTTTCCACTTTTATGGTGAAGACTCATGGATCCAAGTCGCTGCAGGTCCAGTATCAGTAACCCATTTTTTATATTTATAAACTTTTCCATATTTTCAAACACCTAGCATCTTTTGCACTACACATGACACAACAAAGTCATTTTAATCACTAAATGATTTAATCACTAAATTCTACATCTCATCAGTCACAGATAATATACAAAAATTCATTTACACGTCAAGAAACGCGTAATTAACGACCTCCTTCAAACTCATAGCTTAGCAGCGACTCCTCGTGGTGGCTTGAGCGCAGTGCAGGATTTTCAGAGAACAAAAACCGAGGAAAGGTGTAAAGAAAATATATTTCCCGTGAATAATTGCCTAACTGCTCTTAAATTAAGCCTAGTTTCAGATTTAGCTTTCGACTTTGACTGTTATTATTATTTATGTGGTGATTATATACCCACTCCTTCTTTTTTCCAGAAGCCGCACAATGTAGGCCTGTATTGTCTGTAACCTAGTGCGATCCAATTCGGTCATTTTAAATATTAATATATTTTAAGATACGTATTGGTGATGCCTAGGTGCCATTTCGTGCTTTAGGTCATATTTGTGATGTTAGATAATAAGATACCTTTACCTTTCTTAAACTGCATTCTTTAGTTTAGTTTGATTTATTCATATATTCTTTCACTGTGGCGATTTTAAAACACAATATAACAAGCGTGCTTGGCAACGCTAACACCCTGTACATGCACTGGGTAATACTGCCACCGCACCTTTCTCATAATGCTGGTAAGGTTCAGCCAGAGAAGACAGCGAAATAATTGAAAGTCTTTTTATTAAATGACACTGCGGGTTACAGCCCTCGCCCGAGGGCTATCACACTGCACAGAGAATGTCATCCCAAGGCAAAAACCCACTGCAGTGCTCACTTCAGTGTCACTCCTGAATTCAAATTAATAGTAAATACAGCAAGCGTAAAACAGTGATAGTCACGTGCATCTATCCATCCACAGACACCTTATAAATAATTTTACCATGTCAATATACATTGTTTATTATTCGGATCTATGGCCTTCAACGTGACACGCAATTATTATTTAGGACACACGAGACACTGAAGTCCCGAAAACAGAGGACTTTTATTTTGAAGTCACCTTCCGGAGCGTTGCACTGTCACTTATGTCAGATCGCTGCTGCGGAGCGACTTGCTCGGCGCTGGATCCCTGCAGCTCATTGCACCGGCTCCTCGATGTCGCGGGGATCGCCTACGGAGATGCATCTCTTCTCGGTGATCGCTTTCTTCTTGACGGTCGCGACCGCGTATTACATTTACACGCCGCTGCCGAACGCGATTTCCGAGCCGTGGAAAGTTATGCTGCTGGATGCAGGGATCCGCTTCGTTATGCAAGTGGTAAGAAGTGCACTACACACACACACATGCATGCACCTAGAAATGCAATTTCTCATGCATGTTACCGAATTTGTGATACCTGCCTATTCGCTTACAGTACACAGTACGCACCGTAGGCTTAATTCCCCGTTGCCGAGTACGATCGAGTACAATTTATTGTCTGTCATTACAAATTTCGCATGTGTGCGTGTCGCATCGGCCGGTTCTGCATAATCCCACAGACAGGCATCATATATGAAGGAAGCTCCGTGTGGAACATCGCTTCGGTCTCGAAACCCCATTAACTTTACATGGAGGGGTCCGGTATGTCGTCTGTAATGTGGCTTGATAGGAGACGTGTGTACCATCCCCGAATGACCGCAGGCAGCAGCGATAAAACGAACCCTGGCCACTGATTTTAACGTCAGAGTTAGAGCGTCTGGAAGGCAAATGAGAGCAATTCTCATTTTTGGGTGCCCCATCCCTTTTGCATACTAATCGGAGAATAAAGACGGAACTTCTTCACTCCTAACCTGACAGTAGCGTACTAGCTGGTGCACTCGGTAGCTCTGTACTGCTCTATAGCAGAAGAGACTGTAGGCTGTCAGGCGCTGATGTGCGAATAAATGCTGTTTCCGGCTTAAGGAAATTTGTCCTGTGTTTATTCATTTGGTCGTATCACCGATCTGATGGTTATAGTACTGTTAGACTTTCTTTTTGTGCGGTCTTCGGCACCCCCACGGGCACCTCCCGCCTAGTCCTCACCTGCACGCACTCTCTAGCGCTCCATAATCCAGGTCAGGCGCTCTGGGGACCCGCGCACCTAATCTAGCCCCTATATTTGTTATTCATTTCTGCGATTTATCCGTGTAGGAACAGGAGGTATACGCCAGGATTCAGGTCTGACAATCACGCCCGAGGCCTTATTTATTCACGAAACGCATTTTACCCAGTACTACCCGTTTAACTGGTTCCGTGCCGGACATTGTACATATGTAATAGTTTCTATTACTCACCAGCCATCTGGTCTCTTTTAATTGAAGGGAATAATTTCTACTGGTGCATAAAGCAGACCAGTGTAACTGGAAACCAGCTGCTATATTGTGCCTAACTGGTAATATATTTTGCTTAACATTGTGAATCCTTGGCATAAATAAACTTCTTGTTCACACTGATTATGTCCAAGGGTGTAGTTTTGGGTATGGACAGTAGGGACACCCCTGTACCAATGTTGTGGGAGTACTGTGTGTTTTTAGTAGGGGGGGGGGGGTGCGGGCTGAATCGGCCCTTCTGGCACTGAACCCAGGCCTATGCCCTTGATAACGTCACTGGGTTCACCTTATTTTGCCTGATTATTTGTACACTGGGATAATCCCCCCATCTCAAAAGAAGCTTAATTCTTAAAACATTTCAATTTCCTGAATGCCACCCTGTTTTTTGATCACTTGTGTGTATGTGTGTGTGAGGGGGGAGAGGGTTGTGGGTGTAGTTAGTTGGAATTTAGGCCAAATTTCCCTCATCTGGGTGTAAGCCAGGTTTGGCTGCCTGTTTGGCTTGAGGGTGGCTGACGGTGACAGCAATGCTGACACATGAACAAAAGCTCAGCTTACCTTCTGGATAAGCCACGCCCCATATAAGCCAGACTCCAGATAAGCCACACCCCCCATATGACCACTTCAGCTCTGCACACACCTGCAGGGACTCAGACCCATAAATCTCTATGGAGACCATGTGACTGACCATGTGACCCTCCCTCAGGGGTACCTTGTGGAAAACCTCGGCCTCGGTCACCACACCCGGGTCTTGAACTTCGCCGTGGACCACCTGGAAGTCCTGGCCCCGCAGTCCAGCGAGGGGGTGCGCGTCAGCGATACCGTCTTCGCCGGGCTCCACGTTCGTGTGTTTGAGTCCACCCGGGAGCTGGCGGGACAGCTGAAGAGGGGCCTGCTTTACTTCCATGGAGGGGGGTGGGCGATGGGCAGCGGCAGTAAGTGGAACAAGGAAACCACCCCAAATATAGGCGATGCAGAACCTTCCTTCGAACCCCCCCCCCCCCACGCACAGGCAATGTGGAGCCTGAACCAAGCCCTTTCTAATCACCATTTTTTCTGGCTTTGTGGATAATAATGACAGTATTTCGCTGTGCTGCCTTCAGTCCTTGAGGAATGCGGTTCTTTGTCTCATCAGGAATGCGATCCTATGACCAGCTGTGCCGCAGGATGGCCCGCCAGCTGGATGCGGTCGTCGTGTCTGTCGAGTGAGTGTGACCTCACGGGGAGCGCGCCTTCCCCTGCTGGGGGGCCCGCCTCCCAACATCACGCTGACCCAGTCCTCTGTACCCCTTGCAGTTATCGCCTGGCTCCAGACGTGGTCTTCCCAGGTCAGTACCATGACGCTCTCCAGGCCGCCCAGCACTTCCTGCAGCCCGAGGTTCTAGCCCAGTACTCCGTGGACCCAGGCCGGGTGGGCGTGACCGGGGACAGCGCCGGGGGGAACCTGGGTGCCGCAGTGGCACATGAGGTGAGTCATGCACCACAGCGAAGCCTTCAGGGTGAGGGCCAACAAAGACCCCCGAGTCTCTCTGGCCTTCATGTGATCAAAGCATGCTAATCTTTTGGAAATAGGAATTATAAATAAATTAAAGCAAAAATTCAACTTACCCCTCACCCCCCGTACTACTCAACATACCTCACAGCAATACACACATATCAGATGAATATAGTTTTGTCTATTATCGCTGATTCTGATAACCGGCTGACCTCTGGTCTCCGGTACCGGTTATCGATATCTGTAAAATTATGCAAAAATGTATTGGTCAAAATTTTGACGTCAGTGCACTATAGTTTTTTTTATTCTGGGTATGTTTCACGTAACACGTAAAAGTCAATTTTACATCCCGCGCAAGCTGCCTGTTGGTTATTCGCACATGTTCTTCATCTTGTCCTTCCAAACAGCTTGCTATGGACCCTCAGGCACCTATCAAGTTCCGGGTCCAGGCCCTGATCTATCCAGTTCTGCAAGCCCTGGACTTCAACACACCTTCCTACCAGCAGAACCAGGCAGTTCCCATCCTATACCGGCCTCTCATGGCCCGGTTCTGGCTGGAGTACCTGGGCGGAGACCCGAGCTACATCCAGGCCCTGCTGGCTAACAACCACGCAGGGCTGGACCTGAGCGAGCTCGCCTCGCACCGGGCCAAGCTGAACTGGACCCAGCTGCTGCCCGCCGCGGTCCGCAAGAACTACGAGCCAGTGAGGCCACCACGGGGGTCCGTGCTGATGCTGGAGAAGCTGCCGGGCCTGACTGACCCGCGGGCCGCGCCGCTGCTGGCCGAGCGGGAGGTGCTGGCCCAGGCCCCACCCACCTACATTCTGACGTGCGAGCACGACGTGCTGCGAGATGACGGCCTCATGTATGGACAGCGCCTGGAGGAGGCTGGCGTGGCCGTCACCTATGATCACCATAGCGACGGTTTCCATGGCTGCCTGTCCTTCGCCTTTTGGCCCGCCTACTTGGAGGTCGGAATACGCTGTGTACAGAACTACATGCGCTGGTTGGGTGATAACCTGTAAATGGCTCTGCCCAGCCTGGCCCTGCCCACCTCACCAGGCTGCACCCTGCCCTGTTGGTTTGTGGGAAAGTTGGTGTATGGTCTCGAGGTACTGGTTAAAATATTACAGTTATCGCTTTTAAGAGCAACCACAGACTTTTAGAAAGTGTCTTTTACACACTGTATAAACTCTTCAGCCCGAAGAACAAGCTGCTCAAGATCAGAGAAGAGGGAGCTCAGACATTCCGTTTTATTTGGCTCTGTTGCTTTCAGTTGCCTTGTCATGTGACCAGTGTCATGTGACCAGTGTCATATGACAATTCCAAGGTACGACTAGAATATTTTGTACATTTATACAACATATATAGATGTTTCAGCCACCCTCTTTGACTATGGTGGAGAAGATTATTATGTCACCTAAATGATTCATTAATGCAGTAAGTAAAGTGAACTTTACATCTAGTACAGATGTCAACAAAGTCACACATTACTTTAATACAGCGGTTAGTCAGGTTTTGGATGAAACAGCACCTTTGAAAAATAAAGGAAAAAAAGCCACCAAACACTCCCCTTGGTTTAATGATCATACACGCTCTTACAAACAGGAGTGCCGCAGATTAGAGTGCAAATGGGAGTCTACAGGTTCAGAAGTATTCAGAAGGCCGACAGCCTGCAACTATATAAGCAAGCCCTATACAGGGTGTGTTCAGCCTGTTGCTCTAACCTCATTGTTCTCATTAGAAACAATCCATACTACCTTTTTAAGACAATAACTCATCTAACGAATAAGGCTGAACCTCTGCTACCGAGTACTATTGGTAGTGAACTTTTTATGAACTTCTTTAATGATAAAATTACAAATAAAGGCCTCACAAATAATTCCAACGTGAACAGGAAATTTTCCACCCTTTATGTTTTTCAATTAATCAACGAACAGGAAATTAAAAGAATAATAACTAAAACCAAACCGACCACGTGCCCACTGGACCCATTCCCCGCCAAGCTTCTTAAAGAATCCCTGGGAGCTTTGGCCAGACCTATAACTGCCATAATGAATGCGTCCCTGTCATCAGCTGATGTGCCTGTCCAATTTAAAGTAGCAGTAATCAGACCATTACTGAAGAAATCAAGTTTGGATCCACAGGAGCTCAGCAACTACAGACCTGTCTCCAATGTACCAAAAATTCTGGAGAAGATAGTCACTGCCCAGCTTCAATCATAAGCCCTGCTCTTAGTTGGCAGCACTGGCTTCCTGTTAAGGACTGACTTCAGAGTTCTTCTACTTGCATATAAGGCTAAAGGTCTTAAAGGTCTAGCACCTAGCTACCTAACAATCGCCTCCACATTACAAGCCACATCGTACACTTAGGTCATAGAATGCAGGCCTCCTTATTGTGCCACATATAAATAAAGTTGCTGGTAAATCAGCCTGCTACAGGGCCCCTATATTGTGGGATGGTTAGCCAGCCCATGTTCAGGATGTTAAATCTCGACCGGAGACCTATTACTTCTGTTTAGCAACATAACACACCGTAACTATGACTGCTGGTGATGTTTTACTCACTACACTCGTCCATTAGTCATTAGTATGTCAGTGCATGTTCTGACCATCCATGCTCTCTGCCTTCCCACATGTCCTGATGATGCCTGTGGTGGGCACCATCTGAGCTGGAGTCCAGGTCCGGTCCCATGTAGGGGAGAAATCTTGGATATGACTTACAAACTATAACATCACGGGTGCAGTCTTCAATCTTTCACCCTACACAGGCCGGCATGGAGAATAGACTTATTGATGAGCTTTGGCTTTGTCCTCGACCACAGCCCTCGCCCTGCTTTCAGCAAGCAAGCTCACGCTTCCTGTTTCTGTGACATTAGCATGCCCTGGGGGGTTGGGCAGCCAGTTGACCCTTTTCTCCCTAATTGGGACTTCTTGGTTCTTCTCCTCTGTTGTCATCTGGCTTTCTTTCACTGCTTTCTCTGTCTTTCCTTTTCCCTGTTTTTTTATTATTATGCCTTAACAATGATGGGATACATCATAACGCAGTGCCTTGGGGTGACTCTGTAGAAATTCAATTAAAAATAAATAAATACTGTGTGTATATATATATATATATATATATATATGTGTGTGTGTGTGTGTGTGTGTGTGTATATATATATATATATATATGCGACTCACACTCACAAAGTGAAATGTGCATGTTTTACGATTACATATGAACAGTGTTTATTTGTAATTTAATTTCTTCTGGTGTTCCTTGAAGCCAGATGGTCCATCTTTTGATCCATGGACTCAGGAATATATCAGAAGCTGAACTGTGTGAACATCACAGACCGACATGGGAGTTTAAACAGCATGATAGAGACCTTCAGACAGCGATCGCACTGCAGGCAGGAGCATGCCATGTAACCCAGCAAGCAGATGATATGATTGCTGAAGCCTCTGGTATATGCCTCCTCTTTTTTTGCACTTCTGCCTTATCAAAAATCTTTGAACCATGATGACAAAAGCTGTGAAACTTGCCACCCTATGGGGTGTCACAAGCCACAGAACGACTGGCACGGGAACAGGCTTTGGGGCAAACAAATGGGTCTTTATTTAAGGAAAAAAACAACAAACGAGGGGGATCAAAACCGGGAGCATGGAAAAGTAAGGGGCGACCGTCAGAGCACATGCAGGGGATGATGGCAATGACTGGACTGGGGAGCATAAGGCTGGGAGGCACTTTATAACACCACTGATGAGGGGCCAAAGAGAGGCAGCTGGAGGGAGTCACACGAGAGCTGAAGCGAGAGGCAGCTGGATAGGAGTCACACGAGGGCTGAAGCGAGAGGCAGCTGGATAGGAGTCACACGAGGGCTGAAGCGAGAGGCAGCTGGAGGGAGTCACACGAGGGCTGAAGTGAGAGTCAGCTGGGTAGGAGTCACATGAGGGCTGGGGCGAGAGGCAGCTGGATGGGAGTCATACGAGGGCTGAAGCAAGAGGCAGCTGGATGGAAGTCACACAAGGGCTGAAGTGAGAGGCAGCTGAAGGGAGTCACACGTGGGCTGAAGCGAGAGGGAGCTGGATGGGAGTCATACAAGGGCTGAAGTGAGAGGCAGCCAGAGGGAGTCACACGAGGGCTGAAGTGAGAGGCAGCCGGAAGGAGTCAAATGAGGGCTGAAGCGAGAGGCAGCTGGAGGGAGTCACATGAGGGCTGAAGTGAGAGACAGCTGGATGGGAGTCACACGAGGGCTGAAGTGAGAGACAGCAGGATGGGAGTCACACGAGGGCTGAAGGGAGAGGCAGCTGGAGGGAGTCACGTGGGCTGAAGCGAGAGGGAGCTGGAGGGAGTCACATGAGGGCTAAAGCGAGAGGCAGCTGGATGGGAGTCATACGAGGGCTGAAGTGAGAGGCAGCTGGATGGAAGTCACACAAGGGCTGAAGTGAGAGGCAGCTGGATGGAAGTCACACAAGGGCTGAAGTGAGAGGCAGCTGGAAGGAGTCACACGTGGGCTGAAGCAAAAGGCAGCTGGATGGGAGTCACACAAGGGCTAAAATGAGAGGCAGCTGGAGGGAGTCACACGAGGGCTGAAGTGAGAGGCAGCTGGATGGGAGTCACACAAGGGCCAAAATGAGAGGCAGCCGGAGGGAGTCACATGAGGGCTGAAGTGAGAGGCAGCTGGTGGACGTGAGAACTAGGAAGAGAGAATGGCAGGGATGGACGCAGGGTATGACATGGGGGGCTATAAATCATTGTTTGGATGAGGTAGCACCCGTGAGCCGGGCTGGATATGCGCTGCTCCGGTAATAAGAGCAAACCAAGGTGGCGATGCGATTGCATCCGCCTCCGTTTCCATATTCAGGTTATGCTTCCTCTTTTCCAAAGTCGATGAATAAATCTGCATTCCTCAAGATCTGGTTTCATTTCTTTGGTGAAGAAAGTGTTAAGTTGTCATTTAAAAAGTCACGTCGAATGCATGTTGTTACAGACCAGGAGTATCTACTTCATTAGGTCAACTAATAATAACAATAATAAAAATATTTAACAGTATTAATCCAGAGATGGTGACAGTACTCTTTTGAACTCTTTTGCCCATTCATACCTAGTCTTTTATTAGGATGAACATAAACATGATTCAGCTAAAAATGTAAACACTCTAGCAGCCTTAACAAATCTTGCTGGAGCGCACAGCCAGTGACCTGGAATGCCTTCAGTGTGGTTAAAAGCCAGGGGTCGCTGTTGTCGTGGTGATCTCTCCTTTTCATCCTGAACCGCATCACATACCACGTTCTCTTTTCAATAAAACACAGAAGCTGTAAAATTCCAGCTGACTTGTTGCTTTTTTTGCCATACAATGGGGATTAAAGCATAATTGCCGGCTGGTTAGTTTATATTGCCACTTGGAAATGGATCTAAGACCCATTCTTTTTTTTTTCAAGAGAAAGCCTGGATATATCAAACTCCTGGAAAGCAAGGAACTTCAGGCCAAACCCTTCCTGTTAAACATTTGTTGTTTTGTTCTTGCATTTGGTGACCCTTTCCATCAGGCACACACACCCACCCACACACGCACGCACACACACTCGAACAACACTTCTATCATTTTAAATATAAAGCACTGCATAGGACACGTGGGCATAAAAAATCATGTGGGGTTTCACGGTGAATCCAGTACGACAGAAACACACTGGATTAGCCTGTGGAATCCAGGGGGGCTGGATGAGCTTGTTCGTGTGGCGTCCTGACAGTGCTGCTCTCTGGGGAAGGCGTCCCTCAGGTAGTAACACAGACCGGAGGCGTTGCTACTGCTGAGGACAACAGACGATCGCGTAGCAGTGCACAAATACTCGCGTTCTCACGTCTCACTGCCACCCCCTCCTGGCAGGGTGCCAAACTGCGAGTGTAACTCGGGACAAAGCTTTTTCTTAATAATGGTATAAGTTATTATTCCCTCTGGGTCTCCATTGTTTCTGAGAAAAATGGAGCTTGTGAAAGTGAAAGTGTGCCCGCCCCACGATAATGTTTTTCCACACCCGCTGCACCTTGGATTGTGAGGAGGAAGAAGCTGTAGATGGGCCGGGAGGCAAAGGCTGCTCGATTGCAGAAGGAGGAAGGCTCAGGGATCAGGGCAGGCTACCCCTATCTCTAGCCTGAATTCATGTGGACAAATATTTATGATTATCGATTGATGTGGCTCCAGGGACAGACTGACCCTGCTTTCCCCAAAAAATAAAAGTGTCTTCTAAATAAATAAAATGTAATGTAAAATGCAACAATAACACGCACACACTGAGGCCCACAGCAGCTGCTGGATGCTGGATGACCATGGGGCCTCATGGCTTGAGCCAGGAGCTCTCTGCAGGACGTGGATCATCCCCCCCCCAACCCACAACCCCCCATGAGAGTGCCGCCGCCCCTCCTCCAGGACCACCGCACTCGCCGAAACCAGAGTGAGTTCATGAGAAAGTGTCAAGTGCATCTGGCTTGTGTTTATCAATCAATTTTTTATTATTATTGTGGAATCACACAGATGTCGGCGCTGCTCCAGCCGGTTCCTGCAGTCGCGTTTGGAGGAAATGGTGTGTGTTGAAACAGTTGTCACGCAAGTGTGGAACTCCGGGAAGCAACACCTCGTTTTACACCTAAATCCAGGACTACAGATAACCCCCCTTTGCTGAATTGTCCTGCTTGACACCCACAGACACAGATTAAGATCTTTTTAAAAACCCACTTAACTGCAGCTTCCAATACACACTGATCAGGGATGATAACAAAAAGGCGCGATGCATTCTGGGATCGCCATTGAGTGGGGGGGGGGGAGGTACACCCCCACTGGTATAATTTGAGAAAAACAGCCTTCTAGGCCAGGACAGGCAAATTCGCGTGCTAACAATGGGAAACAACCGCAGAAAAAGGCTACCAGCGCGAGCTACTCAAAGCGCCTGGGAAAGGCGGAGGCTCAGTGCAGGTCTCGGGAAAACAAGAAACCCGATACTGGACATGCAGTGACCTGACAAAGGCGTGCGCGCCCCCGTGCGCGTGCGCGCCGCATGCGGGGGCGTGCGTGTGTGCCGAGACGCGACGGGCAGGATCCACCTTAATAGAGCACGCCTTTTCCAGAGAAAATAGCCCGTGCCAAGTGAACTTTGCTTTTTTGGGAAAGTCCCGACTGGATAACTGCCTCCCCTTTCACGGCTGCTGACTGTACTTGGGACCATTGTTTATAGATCAGACTTCACATCAGCCAGATTTGCTGGGTTTGCAGATCCCCCCCCCAGTCCGATGAAACACCAGTCATTAAAGCAACCCTAGGGGAAAGACACCGCAATATTCCTCCAGGTTATGGCAAGACGTGCATGTCATTCAGACAGACCGATACTCGCGGCTTTTAGAATCATACGTCACCGTCTAAATGCCACAATTAGTAACTTAAGAAGCTTCCTTTTCCCGATTATTTCGTTATTGGATCCTCAACCGACAAGGAAGTGGTAGCGACGGTAATCACGCAGAATAATCCTTCCTGGGCCTACTTTATTACAGGCAGCATTATTCTTTTCCACGCAGACCTGTATTAGCGGCATTTTGATGTTTAATTAAATTGCGCACCGGTATGCGAAATGAAATACACCGATACTTTAAAAATGTATACAATTAGAGAGAGGTCGTTCTTATACATTTTATTCTCTATTTTCTACCACCGACATAGAAATCTCTGCAAATATTTGGGAAATACCAATGATAGATGCTCTTTATGAGAAACTGAAAGCGAGGCGCAGTCCGGATCTTCTGCACTTAAAACTGGACTAACCGTCATAACGAGCGGCATATAAAAAGCGCCTTCTTTATGGGAAAGGGAGCGGGGCGGCAGTCCTCTTCCCCGTTCCTCGGCCAGGCTCCGCCTTTGCCTGCCCGTCCCCTATTTACGGCCGCGGGCGGCTCCGTCGCCGCTCTGCTCTCGCTGCAGCGGCGGGCAGGATGACGGGCTCCCGCTCCATGCAGTGCCTGGGCTGCCTGCTCTTGGCCGCCATCCTCCTGCAGACCGTCGCCGTCGCTGTCACCTTTATTTACTTCAACAACGTGTTGGCGACGGTAAGGGGAGGGGGGCACCGAGCATTTCAGCGTTTATTTGGGGGGGGACCTGTTGCAAGTCTGACATGCATGAACTGTCATGCAACAAGAGTAAGAAATGGATAACGTAAGAAATGCAAGAAATAAATGGATACATGGTCGGTGACCCTTTTTTGCGGGGTGGGGGGGGGGGTCTTGGCGCTTCCGGGAATTTGCACTTGGATGTTGTTGCTGTTGTTTTTAGTGTTATACCTTGACAGTATTGCCGGAATTATGGCAATCGCGTGCCATAGGCTATTTTTAGTTGGGTCTTTTCCATAAGAATCGCTGCAAGCTGCTCTTTTTCGCACTACCTTTAAAAGCTGGACACCTTCCAGCATCCCAGCCATGAGCAAAAGCGATTTAAGGCGGACTGGGCTTAAGACACCCCCAAGACGCCGTTCTTCCGTATAAACCACAGTCCGTATATGGTTAAACGGTAACTTAACTCGGTACTTTCGTTTTCAGAGAAAAACACAACTGGTTTCCCCAGTGCTATATGTAGGCTGTGTTATCATTAAGATAAGGTGAACTTTATCCATCTCAGGGGGAATTCTTTAAATCTTTAGCTTTGCGTAGCCAGAATTATCCCCGAAATATTGTGATTTCTGTGTTAGTTAATGCCAAATTATTGAGAAATACACACAAACAATTTTAAACAGCTATAACCAAAGTCCACTACCACTTTAATAATACATTGATTTTGATGCGAAAAAACCAATCGATTATAATTTATTTTCGCCACCACTTTAAGGACTTTTGTCAAAGAATGAACAACGTTTATAGTGTGAAAACGCCTCATATGGGAGCAGAATGAGCTCAACACGGCAGCAGATATAGAACTAAAGGAAAAGTAAAACTGTTTGGGCGACCATGAATTCGGCGATACTGATTGCTCTTAAAAAGTCACACTGTTACGGGGTGAGGTAACAGCCAGACGCGTTTTGCTCATCCTTTTGTTACTTACAGATGAAGGAGACCTTCTCCCGGAGCAGCATCTCCTGTCTGATGCGCTCCAACCTCCGCACCGTCAAGGGCTCGGAACCGAGCGCCGAGGGAAACGGCGACCCCTGCTGGACGGTAACCAAGCAGCTGCACTTCCTCATCGAGAAGGTACGGCGCCGCGCACCGGTATCTCCGCACAGCCGCGGGCCAGTCATCTCACAAAAGGCGTTCCCCTTTCCTCATTGTTCCAACTTCCTCATAAAGAATTAAGCATTTGTATGCATACATCCAGTTTCTAATATTTCTTACCAGACCATGTCAAATCGCTACAAGAAGGAAATATCATCAGCAGTGAAAGGTACGTTCATGATTTGAACCCCGAGGCAAGAATCAACGTTTGTGACCGTAACCCAGACAACCAGAGTGAAAACGATGACGGGGTCACCTTGCTGTCACAGATGAGGTGTCCCGGGTTTTGCCGTCGCTGGTGGTTGAGGAGCAGGAATTTCAATCTCGCCCTGAGATTGCAGCTCATGTGACGGGGACCCTGCTGACGGGAGTGTCTGGGGCCAGAGAGAGTGAGTTTGGCACCTGAAACATCAGCAATGTGCAGTGCTCAGCCGGGAAGTAAGCTGTTAAAAAGACACCCTTCCCGGAGAGAGAGCATCATTTTGCGGTGCAGACGTTAATGCATGTTGGATTAAATGACCTCTCTGGGTCTGAGCAATAAATACACATTTCTGTGCTGTGATTTTAACCAGGACCGCATACACGCAGTCCTCTGCGACATCTGAACATCACCTGGTCCCCGGGACTGTGAAACAAAATAGCTTAAAAAAAAAAAAATCATGTAGTCACTCAGAAAGCGAACCGGGGTGGGGGGGTACTTCATTGTCAGTGGCCAAAGAGAACATTTTTAATGCATTTAATGTGTTCTTGAGGCTTTGCAGCGAGAGCCACATGTTACCAATAAACAGCATGTCGATTTGACTAGCATAGCTGAAGCTAAATTAACGGCAGCGCCAGGCGGGCTTCAACTGGGCCATAGGGGATCTGTCGCCTCAGCCCACGGGGGGCAGATTTCGGGCCTCACTCCCTGACCCACTTCTGCCATTACAGGGCTGTCTACCAGGAAGGTTCCAGGCCAGAAGATCTGGTCTTGGGAGACGGAGAGGGGCCTGGCCTTCCTGCGGAACGTCGAGATAAGCGGAGGCGAGCTTGTGGTCCCACGTGCCGGGCTCTACTACATCTACTCTCAAACATATTTCCGGCTCTCCGGGGTCCAGGAGGAGGGGGGTGTGGCCGAGGGCGTGGCCAGGGGTAAGCAGGTGCTGCAGTATGTTTACAAGAAGGTGAGCTCGTACCCGGTGCCCATCCTGCTGATGAAGAACGCCCGGACAACGTGCTGGGCGCCCGGGGCCGAGTACGGCCTCTACTCCATCTACCAGGCCGGCGTCTTCCGGCTCGCTGCCGGAGACCACGTCTTTGTGGCCGTCAGTGACCTGACCGCCCTGAGCATGGACGAGAAGTCCAGCTTCTTTGGTGCCTTCCTGGTCACCTAGCATGGCAGGGGGTTAGGATTCTTTGCACTTAATTTCCACCTAGACTGCTTCAATGCACCTTGTTGGCAGGAGATAACTGAGGCCCCAGCTGAAAGAGCTTTTTATATAAATCTGCTATAGCTTCCTGTCTTTGAAAGGAGACTCAGACCCCCGGCCTGGGGTCAGGTGGGGGAGGCCCCCGCGTGTTGGAGAGTGAGGTGTGGCAGTGAGCAGAGGGCCAGCCTCATTTCCTGCAGGGTTCACAGGGCATTTCCTGGGTCGCCCCCCGCAAAAAGCACAATGAGCCGCATCCCGGAGATTTCCTGCACATTGACCGTCACACTTGGGTGTTCCTTCTGGTGCATTATGGGATTGATGGCTTACATTTTTCTGTTCATACTTAGTAACAGATTGTTCTGCTTCTCATCCCCACAGTGGGGAAATTCCAGATTTACACAAAAAAACCCACTGGAAATAAATGTTTATGTCCCACTAAATAAGCAGGATGTGCTTGGGCGTGGCCACGGATACCCGTGCCTGCCCCTCCTGCAGGATGTGCAGTGTGTTGCAGGCAGATATTAAGGGGTCCTTGGCCCCTGTGGAGCAAGGTGGGGAGCCTCGTGTACGGTCATGCTCCGGCCCTGTCCGTAACTGTTCCAGCTGTTCACACCAGCTCTCTAGATCCCGAACATGTAAATACATGCGTGCTGTAAACCATAATTGCAGCAAAGAAGTATATTTTTCTACATATGAAAATAAAGTTTTTTTTCATACCATGATGTCATCTTTACCAGATATTGAGGGGTGAGGAGATGATGCGTAGCCCCTGAAAAAAAGGGATGGGGTCTCTAACTCTACTTTTTACATCATTATTGGCTGCCAGCTGTTTTAGGATTGAGACTCTGACTGGGATTGGTAAACGGAAGCTGCACAGATTTTATGGATTATGGACTGTCAGGAATGGGAGGGCAGCGGAAAGCCAGTCTGTCGCCCTCTGGTATGAATTTAATAACCTTACTGAAAGGCTCTGCTCTTACACAGTCGAAACCCCCCCAGGGACACCCCCGCAGCCAAAGGTAGTGGCCGTCTCACAGATGTGATTGAATCCTCCCCCTCCAGAGCCACAGTCCTATAGCTCAGGGGTCGCCAGACAGAGATGCAGGTTCGAGGCCTGACTCCGGCTGCCCGATTCCAGTTCTGGCACGCATGATTCAGCAGAGCGGCGTCACGGTGCCACATCTGCAGCTCAGAGCAGCTCCCACCCCGCAAAGTGGGTGATGCAAACCCATGGAAATAAAGCCTGTGTGGGGATTAGGGGGGGGGGGGTCTGAACAGCCGCAGATGGCTGCACAACAGTGCTGCAGAGCAGAATGTCCGGGGGGAGAGGCTTCCGGAAGGACTGGCAGGCAGGCCGGACACCCCGCCCGCACACCTGCCAAGGCCTCCCAGAGGGTAGCAGAGTTCCCAGGCCTTTCGTTATGGCAACCTCTGATACACATCCCCGTGCCTGTGACCACCCCCCCCAGGGAAAGAGGACACACACAAGCACAAGGGGGTAGGTTTTCTTTCCCCGTATTTTTTTTGTGGAAATATGTTACAATTATATTACAGGTTATCGTAATGCCCAGAGAACAAAAAAAAAAAAAAAAACAATCGTCTTGTGGTCGGAGACAAAAAACGGGCACAGACGGGACAGGCAGGAGAGACACACCCTAGCCACTTTCTAAGCAGATGGTGCTCTATGTTAGAAGACGGCCAATAAATACTGAAAACGCTGGTCACTTAGCTTTAAAAATATACTGTAAAACATGGGGTCATATAGGTGTATAAAAAAAAATACAAACAAAGCACACTGACACGCTCGCCACGACCGCTGGCCAATCACGATGCGCCTCTCATTTGACCACTGACCCACAACAACGAGGTCGGATCTCTCTTGTCAAAGCGCGGTGACATACGAATTGCTTGTTGGGGGTGCTCTCCGCCCTTTGAAAGCACAGCAGTACTATAAGAACCGATCACAAGCAATTCATATACATGGGCTTTAACAACTAGTTATTGTCAAAACTTTAGCTGCCTTTGTTGTGATGACTCCACCTCTTTTCGGCGGGCTCCGCCCTCATGTGGCAAGTGGGCGGGGCTAGGTGGGCGCAGAGCTCAGTCAAAGCTGACATTCAGGCCATCGTCGAAGCCCTTGTCGTCACGCGAGCCGGCGGCCAGGAAGGAGGCGACAGGGCCGCCCGCCGTCACACTGAGGACGCCAGGGGCAGAGGTGCCTCGCATGGCGATGCTGGTCACATTGATGCCCAGTGTGAGCCGCGTCTGTTCCAGTGCCTTCTCGGGCACAGCGAAGGCCTCCAGCTTCTTCTCTCCGTTGGCCATGTAGGAGTTCTGGCAGCCGCGGCATACGCAGTCCAGGCAGGCCTTGCGGTTCGAGTAACATGGGCACCGCTGGCCACGACACGTAAGAACACTTGGGTTTTGGGTGGCTCGGCCGCACTTGCAGCCCCGCTTCTCCTGCGGCTTCTTGTAGACGGACCTGGGGGGGGGCCCAGCCATGGGGGCCCCAGCCCCACCGTTGGGGGCCCGCTCCTTTGCTTTGTCCCTGGCCTTGGGAAGCCCTGGCCGGGCTTTGCCGTGGGCCTTCCGAGCCTCGAGGTTCCTCCGGACGCCCTTGGCGGGGACCAGCAGTGCTTTGCATGCCTTGAGCGCCCCCCCATTGGGCATGGCGGCCAGGGGTGGTGTTGCTGGGATGGTGAGCTCCCGCCGGGCCCCCACGAGGATGGCGGTCGTACCCGGTGGGGGCCCCTGGATGATGCTGGAGATGGGGAGAGGCCGTATCTTCTCACTGTCGCTCTCCGACCGCGACCGCTTCCGGGTGGGTCTGGGTGCTGGCGAGGCCTGGGGGGCGAGGGCTGGGGAGCGCTGCTGGGGGGGTTCATAGGGGGATCCGCTGGCGGTCCCGGGAGTCTGTGGCATGGGCCTCACTACGGCAGCGCAGTTTTCGGTACCTAGCTCTGGCTCCAGGGTTCGCAGGACCTCCTCGACGGTCAGCATAAGCTGGCCCCCACCCTGACTGGGCTCCTCACCGAGGCTGCAGATGTCGATGCCGTCCGTGGCCAGCTCGTCCATTGTTGCCTGGTGGGGCCCCCCAGTCCTGCCACCCCCATCCAGCAGAGGGGGCAGGCCCCCACCCCGCTCATCCTCAGCCGGTAAGCCATTACAGCCCTGAAGCCTCTCGGGACTGTCGACGGGGCTCCCGATGGGGGGCTCTGGAGTCTCAGCAGGCACGTCCTCCGAGATGGACGGTTCCGGAGATGAGCACAGCAGGGAGAGCCAGAAGGCGTCGGCTTCGTCGGCACCGAGAGACAGGCCCTCGGTGAGTGTGGGCAGCAGCTCGGCCTGGCCAGCGACGTGGCAGCCCAGCGGGGACACCGCGATATAGTGGCACAGCTTCCTGAAGCTCTCCACCAGGAGGCAGAGTTGCCGGCTCTCCTGGAACTGCCCGGGGTTCTTCCAGCAGCTGCATGGTGGCTTCAGCGCCATCTTCTGGCCCCTGCAGCCTTTACACACATAATGCTGGCAGGATGAGTCAACTGGAGCCATTGGATCCTGCAGCAGGTTACCTAGAAATCAACCAAAACAAACAAGCAATAAGTCAATGGTACCTTATGGACTGCAAACCGATGACAGAACTGATCCTTCAGATGGACATTAAAATTGCTTGCGGCTTCCTCAGAGTAAGGGAGAGTACTCAACTGATTCCCGCTAAAAAAACGCCACAAATCGACATTGTTGATGCCAAATATTCACCTAGGCGAAGAACACGTGAGTTGTCACTGCGCTGATGGCCTACAGTCTAAAACCCAAATGATGTCAGAAATTTGCAATGACGGGGATTCATGTTTTAATAGCTGTCATGTGTTCCAGAGGGACTGCTTATCGAGTTATACATGCTCATGATTAAGAAGCGCGGCGTAAGCGGCACCGTGAAGGAGGCGCTGCACGCCGACACACCGGCGCACTCCGTACCGCAACAAGCCGCGAAACAAGCACCCTCAGCCGTCTAAGCATTCCTACACGCACGCACCAGATACACGAGAAATATCGGCGGTCAGTAAACGCGCATAAAATACCGGATAGAACCTCCACCGCGCGCTCTGCCCCTGACGTCACGTCTAAATTAAAAGCGAAAGTGAGCGCGCGCTTGCAGCGGCGCGCGCGAGCGTCCCTTAGGACACCCTGCGGCTGGGGACGCGGTGCATGGGCGCCAGCCCCGGGGCACCCAGACGCGGCGGAAATGAGGCTTCCTCACCGCAGACCAGGCAGGAGAGCGAGTGCCGGAAGAAGGGCAGCTGCCGGCTCAGCTCGGCCAGGGAGCGCGGGTCCCGCGGCTCGCACAGCAGCACCGCCCGGCAGGCCGACACGTAGAGTGCGGTGGCATTGGCCGGGTTCATGTCGGCCGGGCGGCGGGGGCGCGCGGCGCGGCCCTAGTCACGGGGGCGCATGGGCACGCGGGCTCCAGCGCGCCGGCGCCGGGCTCGGCTACGGAGATGGCGGGCTGCAGTGAGCGTCCCCGCGGGGGAGGAGAAGGCATCCACTGTAGGAGAGCGCCGGGGGATCCAGAGGCGGTCACACGCACGCAGCGGGCAGAGCGCACCCGGGGCGATCGGGCACAGGCGTCGCTGCGCGGTCACCAGTCCGGCTCAGCGCCGTCGCCCTTCCCATGTAACGAAAGCATCCACGTAATATCCCCAAGGAGAGAAGAGCTCCGCAAACAGCGCCGCTATCCTCCCAGGCGTTGTCAGGCTTGTCCCAGAGCAGCCCCCCGCTGCACGGCAAAGTTGAGCCTTCGAAGCACCAGTGCTCTCGGCGATTTCCCCTCTTCGAGCGCAGGCTCCGTCCCCTAGGATGCAGAGTCGCCCCCGTGCATCCTCTGCAGCCCACGCCTGCGATCCCGGGCACCCGAGGCTCGGGAGAGCGCTTTCACGCGGGCATGAACTGCGCGCTTATTGTGCGCGTTTCCTGGCGGCGCTGCGAAGGGCCCCCCGTCCCACGCAGTCCCCCCCGGCGGCACCCGACGGCGGCGGCGGCGCGCGGGGAAGCGGCCCAGGGAGCGGAAGGCGGCGCGAGCGGGCGCGAGCGGCGGCGGCTCCGGGGTGCCGGCGGCACGGTCAGGCCGCGCTGCTCGCCTTCGCGTTCCTTCCCTCGTCCGGCTTCACCTCCCCCTCTCCGCTACGCGCCGCTTTGCCAGACTGTCCGAGCAACGTCACTTAGGTCCCGCTTCCATTTCCGCTCTTGTATTCAAAGCTCGTGTTTTCAACGCCATCCTTATGACGTGGGAAAATAATTATATCCTACTCGCAGTACAACAGACGGTTGTAACTGGGCAACTATGAAGAGCTCTCCCCTCCCCTCTGCATAAGACGGGTGAGGGGGTGCCCCAGCGCACATCTCGCGAGAGTACGCTGCTGAAGTCCCGCGAGACATCGACCCGTTAGTTACATAAACGTTTTTTTTTCCGGTTTTTATGCCCTTTACAATAAACCCCTCGGCGTCAAAAAAATATTAGGACGCGACAGCATTTAATTTGATATATAAATATAGACAGAGTGTGTAATTTGAGGGCGATTCTAAAAACATCTGCTTAATTCGATCAGTCACCAGCAACACGTAGGCCTAAATAAAATACTGAAGCAAAACGCGAATATTTTTACGAGTGAAATATCTGCTGCTATCCGATTCAAGGGTGCAAAATGTACTTTAATTACAGTATCAGTCTCAGGTTAGAGGCCAGTTATTGTGTTTTTTTTAAATTAAATATCGGGAGGCTTTGACCACATTCTGTTGTATTTTAGTAGAAATTAATGCAGGGAAAGATCGACGGCATGCATTTTGACCCAAACTACTTTATTTATATAAAACTCCGGAGAGAATTACATTACAAGTTTCAGTAGCGAATACTTATAATAGATAATGTTCATGCTTCTTCATGCACGCCAACATAATATATGATTCAGGTTTATTCTTCATAACTGTGTAAATTCAGTTATTCAGCTGGCATGGACTTAACATGCAGAGATAAGGATTTAAAAAATCGTCAAATTCACAAAACAACTATATAATCAAAACAAAATGTGTGATTGATTCAAGATTTATACATTTACAAGATTACAAATTATAAAGCTAATTTAACAGTTATGTATACTATGGTACTGGAAATATTCGGTTGATGTGTAAATGGAGATATGACAGATTTTCCCTGGTGTATAAAACAGTATAAACCCCAACTGACCTTACATTAGGCTATAAGCTAATTGCCTATTAGTACTGGTGTAATACGTACACAGAAGTCCACAAAGTACAAATCCAGACCAAGGTTCTATATCAATCAACAGCTTAACGGAATTGATTCGTAATGCAAATACACACAAGCGAATGCTAGAGGCAGGCAGGTGGTGTAGGGGTTAAGGACACAACCGTGTAGTCGAAAGAGTTTTGGTTCGAGTCCCCGACCTGCAGGTACCGCTGAGGTACCCTGAGCAAGGTACCGTCCCCATGCACTGCTCCCCGGGCGCTTACATAGCTGCCCCTCGTTGTTGCGTGCTGTGGTGCGTCAACAATGACGATTAATCACCTTAATTCCACTAGCGCTTGATATTTTTTATTGATTCTCACAGGCATGCTGGCGGAAAGTACCACTCAGTAAAATAGTAATACTACTAATAATAATAATCGTCCACAAAACTGATTTCTTTCAATCACAAAATACATTTGGCAAACAAAATGAATTTATTTAGTTGATAAAATGCATTTTGTGAACGAAATGACTTTATTCTGTCCGAAATGCAAGGTGCGGATATCAGTTCTGTGCACAAAACGAAACATTGTCTTTGGTTACTCTGCACAAAAGAAAGTGAAGTCTTTATCCTTTCGTGAAGAAAAATGCCGTTCTGTGTACAAAATGCAGCAAGGCATTATTTTATTATATTACCAAATAATGCGTTTCGTGGCACAGAATGTATTTTGTGCACGAAAATGAGCGCTTGACACTTGGCACCCCAGAGACTTACAGACCACATCTTTGTTCATAGTATGTACATACAGTCTCAATTATGAACTCCTAAATATGTAAATAGGGATGTTGTCCATTTTCCCTGTTACAGAATTGTATGCGTAAAGGTGATTGTCATGCGTATAATGGCTTCTAAAGCTGAGCTCCCAAGAGAGTCACGTTGAATATGTAGCTAACTTGCTAAGTTCTGCATTGTAGTGAAGTGCTGAGTGAAATGTGAGGTTTGAGAATATTATCTTAGCGATCGAACTGGATCTATCTTCCTTTTAGTCTAATTTAAGATGCAGAAATGGACTCTGAGGAACATCCCCAAGGTACAAACAACATTAATGTATCCCCCAGTGGTACAAAATGTTTCTCATAGGCTATTACTCTATCTTAAAAAGTATGATTTTCTACAACTAGAGTCCCTACCCTTGAGGGTACAGTACTATTACCAAGCAAAGGTATAGAAATTTCAAAATGATTTTAATAAACTACAGTTTGTCCCTGTTTGGAAAATAGAATATTGTAGCTCTTAAGTCAATTTGTGAGAAAACATACATTTAATCTGTCCATTGTTCCTCAGAACATTTTCAGCTTTTCCTGGAGGGAGGACACATCTGCTAAATATACTATATTACTGTTATCTCAATGTCATTCATACAGCACCCATCTAGCCTGGTCAGTTTCTGACCAGTGCCTGGCGTGCCACCTTTGAATAATCCAATGGTGAAACAAACTAGATGTTGTAGTGCAAAATGTGCATACGGTGGGCCTATGGTCTCAACCCGTGCTTCTCACTTCATGGTACGATCTGCCTGTAATGATTCCACAGAGCTAGGAGACCCACATTTCGATATCGGCAGCATGCACAGGTAAATAAATCAAATTTGGATCCACAGGAGCTCAGCAACTACAGACCTGTCTCCAATGTATCATTTTTGTCAAAAGTTCTAGAGAAAATAGTCGCCACCCAACTTCAGTTATACTTGGAGACACATAACGTACAGGAT
>JAODKM010000075.1:22581441-22605823 GCA_026780845.1 Petrocephalus sullivani
GCTGGCCTGGGAACGCCTCGGGATCCCCCCAGAAGAGCTGGATGAAGTGGCCGGGGAGAGGGAAGTCTGGATGTCCCAGCAAAGACTCAGAGGCACATATTTACATATAAACACACACAAAGCCAGAAGTGAACAGACAGAACTGACAGACAGAAACACATATACAAATACACATATAGACAGACAAAGAGACACAGACAGACAGACACAGACAGACACAGACAGGCACCCTCGTGTTTCCATTCCTGCTCTTACAGGAACTTCCCAACTTCCCGTTTTAACAAAAATGATCAATAACATCAAAGCAGCAAACCTGAAAAACAAACTGACAAAAGAACTAAACACAGGCAAACGTTTTTGCTTACCAGGCACATCTGCACGCACACAAAGACACTACTTAGCCAAGGGGAATCACACAGTGCATTTCCCTACTGCTTCAGGAAGGGCATCCGCCTTGGGTGTGGCCAGCCCTGAGCTCACCACCACATCAAGTAGCCCATAAGGAAGTGGGATTTTGCAAAACAAAGGTGTCCTTTCACCTGAAATGCATTCTGCTTCATTGCCCAAGCTTCCATTTGATCTCAGGGCTGCATCTCAGGCTGATCTCACTATTACAGACTCTCACACATATCTTTGGTTTCAGTCTGACCAGGGCCCCTGCCAGTCTGACTCATGGTCAACACAATGACATAGAGCACTCATGCTGCAAAGGCTTATGGGTAATGATATGAGGGAGTTGCCAAGGAATTTAGGAAGGAAGAGGATTGCATCTCATTAGCGAACAATTTACCCATCTTGATTCACACAAACTAGCTCAAACCCTCAGTAAATGTTTTATTTATTTTTTAATGGATTAAGTTGTTAGCTTAATTCCTGTCCTGGGAACATACGACAGCCTCTCTCACACGGAGGCTGAAGTCAATCATTTGTATGACAACAAGCTTTTGACAAAAATCAATTCATGTCTCCCTTAGCTTTAGCCGAGCTCAAATACTAGTTTATGATGCTCCTTGGCCAATGAAAATCAGCAGCTACGCTTCCGTGACCTGGGACAGCAGTTGCCACAGCAACACCTGCCTTCTGGAACACTCACGGATGCTAAAAAGCTTTCAAGAGAAAGCTTGATTCAGGCTGCGTCCCGGGTCATGTGACTGGTGATGTTTCCCAGACAACCGAGGACATCAAATATAGCAGAAAAGCAGCATAGATAAAAATGATCAGCAGTGTGACTCAGATGGGAGGCAGCGGTTGGAAGACACAAGTGTCCCTAAGATGTCTGGATTGGCTGTCGCATGCTGTCCCTCAGCCATCCTCAAAGGGAAACATGTTCAGTCCTGCTCTTCCTCAAGGGGGCAACTGCAGCCAGTATATTTGACATGAGAGGAGGCTACATGAGGCGAGACAGCAAAACTCTGGGTCTCAGTCTGGAAATGGGGTAAATTCAGGAGAAGAGCAAACTCCGCTAAGATGAAAGAAGCAATATGGACTGGGATTACTGCGTGGAAGACAATGTGGGCAAACCTGGGCTATAAATGAAGACTGGACGCTGGGTGCTGAACAGACAGGCAGACAGATAGGTAGATAGATAGATATATAGATAGATACATACATACATATATAGAGAAAATGCTGAACCACACGTGCGGCAATTCTGATCTGCCACCTGGTGGTTTTTAATACGAGCGACAGTCCCGAGCCCGAATATCTCAAGGTCTCCCTCTGGTGGACGTAAAAATATTTTCGATATCGCTATAAATGGAACGGATGACAGTTGTTTTTAAAAATTGAAGTACATGTACTGCATTTTTTTTAATTATGACACATAAGAATAACCCAAATAACATGCCTTACAATTATTATGGAGCTACAATTATGTGTGCATTAAACAGAGGCAGCCCACAAGTACAACTGGATTGGGCCTATTTGAGAAGTACATGTTACAGTATAATTCTGCTCACTTGAAGTTGAGGTTAAAAGTTTAAAGGAATAAGGAAAAAACAAAAGAAACAAATATCCGAAATTTATTGCCAAAAATATTGATAAACATGCAAATTGAACATGGTCATATTTCAGGGCACTGATAACATGACTGGGGTTTTAATAAAACCGTGACGAAGACTTTGGTCCGTGAAGAAATTGATGACCTTGAGGTCCAGCATGAGCTCGACTTGGTGGCCAGATGTCTGCTGGTGAACTGAAGGTGCAGAGGTAGTGACAGGTACCGACAAAGAGACGGGTACGATCCGCATGAAAATGGAAGTGAGAGGCACGGGGACTCGGCAGCACCGTAACGCCGGTTTGTTCGCGCTCATTTCCCATTTCCCAGTATTTAGGAACCTCAGATTATGCAAAACTTCATCTGAAAATATGAAGGACTTCTGGTTTGAGAGGAGACCGCTCATTCCCAGTATTTAACGAAACATATCCGGGGTGAAACTGAAATGTTGAAAAGACCAATTCTATTATCTAATAGAAGTGCATTCCCAGGACACCTGAGTATTTTTGCATTTCAGTTTTCGTCTAGTTCACGTTAAGCCGCGCAGCAATACTGTCAAAGCACACGGGCCCATATGTGAGAGATCCCAGCGTGCAGGCCCCCCAAGGAATGGAACCAGGACTCGCACCAGATTTAAAAAAAGTACGGGAACCGGGACCTGCGATTGTAGAAAAGGTAAGGCGCTAATATGTATAGGGGGAGACTTGGGACAGCGAGTCAGTCAAACATACTGCTTCTGGACTGCTGTGTATTTAAATAGAGTTTATTTGCAGGTAATGTTTTCCTGGAGCTCCCTCCAGCAGGCCACTTCTGAACGGCGCGTCCGCCAGCGCTCCTGCAGGTCCCGCTCATAGTACAGCCTCTCCCCCAAGTGGGCGGGGCGCCGGCTCGCCCGGGATTGGACGAGAGTGGCACCCTCTCGGGTGGGCGGGGCGCCGGCTCGTCCGGGATTGGACGGCGGAGGTGCTGGTTCGCTCGAGATTGGACGACGGCGGCGCCCTCTTCGGGTAGGCGGGGCGCCGGTTCGCCTGGGATGGGGGGCAGTGGCGCCCTCTTCGGGTGGGCGGGGCGCCGGTTCGCCTGGGATAGGAGGGCTGCAGTCTCCGCCCCGCGCCGCCGCTGGTACCAGGCGGAGTGCGGGAGCTGAAAGTAGGGGGGGACAGCGGAGCGCCGCGCTGGTGGAATATCACACGCTCTTCTCCGAAGCTGGACTGGGTGAAATCGCGCTCGCTTACCGGTGCCTGATCGCCTCGGGGACGGGGTGGCTGCACTTTGCACGTTTTATACCGATTTAGCAGAAACTTGGGCTGCGTTCGGCCGCAGGTCGTACCGCCGGGTGTGCGCTGTGGAGGAGGGGGACAGCCGCCCCGGAGCGCCGCGGCCCGCCGTCCACAGGTGAGCAGAGCGCCGCGGCGCGCCGGACAGGTCTGCGGTCGGTGCATTTCGGCCGGCGCTGGAGCTCCGGTGAGCGCGGATTTCGGAGCTGGGACGCGAGCGGAAGCGCGTTCCGCTTTCCCGGGACCTCCCGGATCAAACGGGGCCGGTCGCGAATGCAGCCGTATTTCCCAAGCGTAATTTCGGCGCACGGAGGTCGCCATCTTCCACTGGCCGTGCAGCCTGTTCCTGCCACCCTCCCGGCCGCCAGTACCTGCCTGATCTCGGCGTTCGCCGCACCTGCCACTTGCTGCAGACTCGGAGCATCTCCGTCAGCTGGGCCGCTAGTGACAAGGTTCAGCGACACGTGCGATCATTAATCTGCCGCTGTTAATAGTGATAAATCGGATGACGTTAAGGCATATGGCTCTGTAGTTATTAATGTACTTAGCTATCAGCCACACCTCTTTTTAAACACTTAATCAGTGACTATCTCATGGAGTGACTGCTTACAGAGATTAGGATGGGAGGGCGCTAAATTCACTTTTATTTTGACTGTGGACAGTAATAAAGCCACTTTCTGTATGTGGTTGCAGTGCCTGGTTCCCAGTGCACTTTACAAACCTGTCCCAGGTGCTGGGAGTTCAGTCTGGCTGTTGGGGAAGCTTTCTGCATTATAGTATGAGCACAATCAGCACTTCAGAAGCATTTAATGAGAAATGTATGTTTAAAGATACCAAGAGGCAGTAAATGGCCCATGTGCTGTTTTTGTAAATGATGAATAAATGATGAAAGACAATGGTGGTGCATATCCATGGGTGTGAAACCAGGAATAAATTTCAAGGGGGGGTTGGACAACCATAGACATAATTCACTCTATGTAATTTGATTGTCTGGCTATGTGCCTGATTGGTCACAGTTTTTTTTTTTTTTTTTTTGGGGGGGGATCGGGGTAAAAATTCCCCTTCTTTTTAATTAGTGGTTATGTTCTTGGTTTGTAGGCTCATGACCAATACAGGAAAGGGAAGTAACTTTTATGATTTACTTGTATAGCCACTACCACGCTGCAGTGTGTGCGTATATGTGCTGATCGCTGCCCTGTGCACAGCAGGGAGCCATCGCAGCCTCACCGGCCCAATCTGTCCACAGCTCTCCTGGGAGCGACGAGGTTTCTCCCCGGGCTGCCCGCCTGCCACAGGCTCATGACCTCTGACCGGGACGCCGAAGTCCTAGCCGAGCCACAGCACGTCCAGGAAGCCGCCGAGATCTGTCAGTTGGTAGGAGGCTGGTCAATTCCCTCGCCGTGTCGCTGGTATCCCCGGCCCTTAACGGTGGGTGGGGGGCTTTTTCCCATGTGACTCAGTAAGGGGGCCACTATGTTTGGTCATGTCAGGCGGCAAACCTTTCACCCACTTTTAATTCGGTCAAGGGTGCCTTCTTTGTTTAAAGTAGGTTTTCCCATGAACGTCCTCCTGCTGGTCACAGACCCGACACTCTGTCAGTCTGCTGTCTAGGGGGAGGGGCCACTGTAGAGGGGGCTGAGCACGTTGCCTGTAATGTCATCCAGAGCCAGGGTTTTCACTTCACAGTGCCTCTCGGTTTTTTGGGGAGCGTGAGGCCTGTCCCTTTAGGACAGAGCAGTTCCTTTGTTCTCTTCTGAAGTGGATTCTCCATTTTTCCATATTATTTTTTTCTTTTTCATTTTAAATCCCCCCCCCCTGGCCCACACATGTTGTAGGTGCTTGTAGAGCCTCACTGCTCCATGCTGCCCTATTGAGCTTTGGTCCACAGCAGAATCACATCCCACAGCTCTGGGTCTGGCCGAAACCAGGGGGTGCCCACAGTGCCGTTCATACGGCACATAGACCTGACATGTATCCTGCGATGGGGGGGGGGGTGGGGGTGGATTGTGGTCTTGGAGTGAATGACAAGAGCAAGTGTGTCCTTCACACGGATTTAAACATGCTATTTTGGGCCCCCCAGGAGACCTTCTCCAAGCCCAGTGAGAGTGGCGGCTCATTCTGTCTCGCTTTGCTGTCTGGCCACCGTGGGGTGAGGGTGTAGGGTTGGGCTGCCGCTGATATGGGCTGCTGCTTCAGTAAAGAGCCGAACCTAAACGTGGTCACCGAACGGACGAGTCTCCTCCGTGCGTCCCTCCAGGAGGAATCGGTGAAGGAGCTGGCGTGGGAGCACGAGGAGAGGTCCGTGGGACGGGCCTGGGGGAATGGAAGGAAGGGCCACGCCACGGAGAAGGACCAGACACGGCACCCAAATGGGGACGGCTCAAGCCACGTGTGGGGCCGCAGCATATTTTGGGCATGGCCTGTCCAAGATCACGGGACACCAGAAGGGGCTATTAATAAGCACGTAGTGAAATGTTCTGCTGTCGGAGAAGGAAGCAGGCACCTCGAGGAGAGCCCCAAACACACCAGCAAGAAACCCAGCATGGGAGAAACGTCTAGCTCTGCCAGCATGGAACAGGAAGAAATGATGGGAAACGTGGCAAGTGGTGTGACATCTGAAGCTCACACTCAAACTGGGAATGTGGACGTAATGGAACGCGGTCGTCTCGGCGTTCCTTCTGTGGGAGGAAGTTCGAAATCTCTGAGCAGAAGATTGCCAGAAAGACCGAGGGACTCTGGAAGCCATCACGCTTCCATTTATGGCACAACAGTTGTTGGGGGAAAGTGTAAAGAAAATACTGCCGTGTCCCCAGAGAACGTGCAGCTGTCCGTGGCTCTTAACAAAATGGGAGAGGAAAGTGTTCCTGCATCAAAGACTGAGGACTCTCTGGTTGAGAAGGACTCGAGATCAGGTAGGAGCCCATTTACAGGGGACACTGAGTCACGTCTAGTGTCTGCTGTTGGGCATAAAATGAAAACCAGTACTCAGAGTTTCTATAGCATCTGTTCTATTGATGCTGAAGACTTGGAAAATGACAGCGGGGTATGTTCCTCTGAGCCTTCGGGAATTCTTCTGAAGACTAGTTCCTCAGCTGTCGTGGGTAATGGACTGTACGGTGAGACATCTCTGAGCAGAGCTGCTGGAATTTCAGCTCCAGAACGTCTGAGTGGAGGGCGTAAGGATTTCCTCGAGAGTGAAAGGGGCCAGCATTTCACAGGGGGCTCAGAAACTGAAGATGTTCTTGTTACCTGTCACCGCCCTGTGCCTTCTGCATGCACACGTGGAGAAGGGCATGGAAACGAGGCCTCCTGGGTCTCCTCTGTTCTTCCTCTAGAGGCTGAAGTGTTTTCAAATGAGATGTCTCTCATTGTAGATGTCAACCAATTAAATGGTGTCTGTACCCATCATGTGACCATGAGTGAACAAGGTCAAGGGTCACATGACCCCCACTGTGTGGCTACTGCTGAAATTGCTAATCCTGCCACTCAAACATCTGAAGCAACTAATCAGCAGGCCGCCTTTAGCAGGAGTAGTGAGTGTTCTGTAAGTCCATTGGTTGTTCCTGTTGCTGTGTGTGAGTTAGCTGGTGAAAACACAGGTGAGTATTTCCGAAACGTGGGGCTTGAGTTTGCACCTAGACGCAAAGGCTCAGGTGGTACAGATGCATATTTTGCCCACCCTGTGAGAACAGGTCAGCTGTTGGAAACTCTAGTACCGGCAGAAGATATGGAGTTGCCTGGTGATGGCGTTGTCAAACCTGTGCTGAATGACTTTTGTGGCAGGAGAGCTTTAGAAAGCAGTGTAATGGCTGTGGGGGACAAATCCATTTTGACAAGGAATGAGTCAGAACAGGTGCAGGTACAGAATGAGAGGCTGGTCAAAGATCCCAGTGGGAGTAAGACTTGGCTGCAGGAAGAGCCCTCTTTCCTTGAAACAGCCTCTGATCTGAAGGCTCAGCCATCTGTAGAACATCTGCTGACAGTGGGATGTAAAAATGGATCTCCGGATGCTCACTGGAATAGCACAAACAGGACACCAGGTGCCATGGTTCAGTGTGAGTCAGACCCATCTGTAAACCGGCCTCGTGTTCATGAAGTGCACTGTTCCTCAGAAGCGTTGTCGATGACACCCCCAGCAAGTCGATCAACTTGTTGTGATCCCTCTGATGCCGGAGATCAGTCTGTTCAGTCACAGATGGTCAGTGTGTGTGGCCAGTCATTTAGTTTGTCGTCCGTGAGGGCAGCTGACTGTGAAAAGGGCATGTTCCTCTCCGCGAGTGGTGCACAGGACACCATGGAGAATAATCTCGGCAGTGAGGGTGGATCCAATAGCCTGCGTTTTGTAGCTTCTGCAGATCTTTTGAGTTCTTTACATGATGAAAGATGCGACGCCTCGGACTGTGTGGCCATCTGTGGGATGTTACCTCACGTCAACAACTCTGATCCTGCAGATGTCTCCTCTAATCACAGTCTAGATTCCAGGCCACAGGGTCCCCTAAGTCAGATTGGGAAGGCAGGAGTTAAAAATGAAGCCTCTCAAGTTTTCTGCCACACTGAGGATGCTTCAGACTTGCATGTCTTGTTGCTAGACCAGGTCAATTGCAGGGAATGGATCCAAAAGGGCGAGTCTGAGCCTTGTGCTTCCAGAGAGCCTGGAACTCAGCCAGCAGTCTCAGTGCAGCCCTGCGTTGGTGAGAGTCCTTGGCCTTGTATCCAACAGACTCACCGGACCACACATCTCCCTTTGAGTGATTTAGGAAGTTCGCAGACAGAACTCAAGCACGCTGAACTGTGGTCTAGGGAATCAGTGGAGCCTGTGACATTGCAGAGTGTTTTGATGATGAACTGTGACCCAAAGGACATTCAAGAGGACTGTAACCACCCTCATGTTGGCAGTCAGGGCCGGGCTACACACAACTCTAATGATAACGGGGACTTTATCTGCAGTGATGACGCACCTCCCACAGTATCTGACTGCCACTATGTTCCTCTGCTGACAAAGTTCTGGCCAGACCCGGTCTCTTCCAGCTGTGGTCAGAACGTGCTCTTGGTCACCCCACACCCCGAGTCATATGCTGAACTCCCGTGGCCAAGAGAGGGCAGCACAGCAAAAGCGTTTGAGAATGCGGACCAGCAGGATGGCACCGTAGCAGCTGTGAATGTGGAACCCGATCAGGTCGACAAGTATGCCTCTACACCCTCCTATGAAATTCACTTCTTGGCCACCAAGGCGTCTGACGCAGGTCAACCGGGAAAGGTTGGGGACTCCATGGATGAGATGGAAGGGGACAGAGAGGCGGGAATGCTGAACATGGTCTCGAACCTGTTGGGAAAATCCGACGTAGGTGAGGAAGGGGATCTCCCACTTTCTCTTGCCCCGTGGGAGGAGCCGTTTCAGAAAGGAAAGCTCGGTGAGCTCCCTCTTCAGTCCGCATGGAGGCCTATGTTCCTGGATGGCGATACCCAGAGGTCTGTGGAACCTGGGCCGTTGGTTGTGCCAGTGGACCTGGAGAGCGCAGTGCGTTTCATGGGTCCCAACCCTTATGGCCTGCTGGGGCCTAACGGCACTTGTACCTGGGGCTGGCAGGCTGCCTTCAACCAACCTGTAAGTTTTATGGTCATTAGTGTGGACTTAATCTGGACTGTGTTCTGTGGTTTATTTTACACCCTGTCATAAATATCTAATTTTTCTTTTCTGCCTTAGTCATCCCAAATTTTGTTAATGACTCGAGCGTGTTCACATTCAAAGTAGGAGCTTTTCATTACCGGGAGGTGGGGTGGGGTCGGGGGAGGTTTTACATTATCATGGAGCTAAGATCACATGTCAGCTAAGACTCTTCAGCATGACTATTGTTCTCCTCGCTTTCAGTCCTGAGCACAGCCTGACCGCGGTCGCTGTCGGTATGAGGAATGTCACCTGATGTTCAAGGGAAGTATGTGTTGCCGAAAACGGCTGACGAAAGTATGCCTGGTATGGGGGATGCTGATCCTCTGCTGTAACTGCTGTAATGGGAAGAGACAAAGGGCAGTGTGTGCATCCCGTCACTTTAGCTGTTTGTCATCTGTGGCACTTGTGAACACGTCACGGGCGTCGTTGCTGTCAGGACCCCCCCTCCCGTGATGACTCACTGGAATTGGATCAGTTGCCCGGCAACTGGTCCTGGGGGTGGGCTGTCAGGTTATGAGTTCAGATTCCCCGGTAAGCTCGTTGCTCCAGTGCCCTTTAGAAGATATCTGCAGGAGCACTGCCAGAGCAGCCAGAGCAGCCAGAGCAGCCCGAGCAGTCGATATCGGCAGGAAAAATAGCGGCCAAGATGTAAGAGGCACCACTGAGGCCGACTTTGTGTGGCAGTTGACATCTGATCTGGGTGTCACGTGCTGTGATTTACTGTCTGCCGTTTGTGTGACTGGGTGAAGGAGCACTTGGATTTGTTTGGTAGGAGTTTTTAGGGCTGGCGGGCAGCCAGATGGGGCCACGCTCTTTACCACAGCCTAGTAAAACTAATTTGGTTTAATCTGGTGTAATTACTGCATAACTCCTTTGCTAGTATTTTGGAAAGTTCAGGTCATGAGACATTAGCTCTGCATTTTGAGTTCAGGGTGGAGCCCATGTTTTCCGTGGCTCTTACCGGTTCTGGATTAATTTCAGGGTTCCACCAAGGCTTCCAACCTGAACCCCAACGCCGAGGTATGGGCCAATCACATGCCGCACCTGGGGGCTCCTGGATTTGCTGACCCCGGTACACTCCACACATGGCAGGAAATTGCTGTTGGGCCAGACCTGCATGAGGAAGGTAAGCCCGGTTATTCTGTGTAACGACACTGAGGCAGGGGTGGGCAATCTTATCCGCAAAGGGCCGCTGTGTATGCAGGTTTTTGCTGCAACTCCCTAATTAGATCACTAATTAGAGGACTGATTGGCTGAAGAATTCTCACACCTGGGTTTGAACAGCTGACCTTAGGGTTATCCTGAAAACCTGCATACACACCGGCCCCTTGCGGATAAGATTGTCCACCCCTGCTGTGAGAGATACTGATGACCCTTTTCCCTTCTATCATCCCTCCATTTCCCATCAGGCCATTGTGCTGCCTGTTTTGTTTTGTGTTGTTCTCTTAAAAGTTTTTCAGGGTCGTACTGAGCCCCAGTGCCTCTGTATTTAGGGTTCCCTGTCCACAATGTTGCTGCCAGTGAGAATGAGCAGGAACAGGAACTGGAGGAGTCCCTGCCTGGTGGTCCGGAGGTCACCAGCACTGAAGACCTGCCGGGTCCAGACTGCACGGAAACAGGGGTCCAGACTGCTGGTGAGGTTTCCTTCCTTCATTGGTTCTGAGCTCTGTTACCAGTTTGATTCTGCTTACTTGGGCTGGGTTCTGAAGCCCCAGCTTCCTTTGTCATTACACATTCTGCTTCATCCTGCTGAGCTGCAGGATTCCTGTACTAAATGGGCAATTAAGAGGTTTCATCAAGCAGGTCAAGTTGTAAGTTAGTGTAAGAGCTGGAGTCCAAGCTTCCTCCCGTCTGCCCAGCTGGACCTAAAAAAAGATCAGTAATCCAATCAGAGCCAGCTGGCTTTCTGGTGGGCGGCTGTGTGTGTGTGTGTGTGTGTGTGTGTGTGTGTGTGTGTGGAATCTGCATGGAGATGAAGGTGGTCTTTGTAGATGGTCCATCTTTAGCAGCTCACTGACCCCACCCCCTGTCTCCTTGCTTTCAGGAGAGTCTGGTTCCTGTCAGCTGGAGGAGCAGGATGACCTTAGAGAACATCTGAGGGACATGCTGGAGTTCTGCCTGTCACGGTGAGCCCGCCCAGCTTACTTTAAACGTTCCCTGATTGGCCAGGTGTTTGAATCGCTATAAACAAGCAGCAAACGCTACGTCTGATTGGATGCACCGGCAGCTGAGCCTCTCTAGCATCACTGGGGCTGGGCAGACAACCTCTCTGCTTTGAGGTGTCCCATTATTAAGGCAAATGTGCCATCATTGTGATTCCGTCATCATTCAGCTTTTGTCAGGCTAAATAAAGGCCAGTGAAGATGGACCCAGGCATCCAGGGAGGTATCCTAGGAGCCTTTAGTGGAAAACAACTTAAGGCTAAAAATCCCCCCCCCCCCCCCCCCCCGGGCAGGGAGAACCTTGCTGGTGACATGTACCTGGTCTCCCAGATGGACAGCGACCAGTACGTGCCGATCGTGACAGTCGCTAACTTGGAGCAGGTGAAGAAGCTGAGCACCGACATGGAGCTCATCACCAACGTCTTGCGCTGTAAGCGCCGCCCTTGCTCTGCGTATCCGTTTGCTGGTTCCAGTTCTGCCTTCGACTATATGCTGACCTGCTGATTTTTTTCCACACTGCATATCTGAAATGTGTTGGGGTGGTAGCACAGTTTGGATAGATGCTTCCTTGGTTTTCTGCAGCATTGCCGCTGGTCCAAGTGGATGAGAAGGGGGAGAAGGTCAGGCCCAATCAGAACCGCTGCATTGTCATTCTGCGGGAGGTCCCAGAGTCGACTCCAGTGGAGGTAAGCTTCCCCTGTGCACGTGCAAGGTTTTCTGTACTGGGTTCCATGAGGTCCAGATCTCCGTGCTTGAACTGAGAAGTGCTGAGGTCCAGATCACAGTACTGGACCTGCTTATACAATACCAAACGGAAAAAACTGGAGACCCATCTCAGTGCTGCAGCCCAGAGCTGACCACATGATGATGATGATGATGATGATGATGAAAAAAACCCTTTATTGCTATTGCAATACACCATGTCACCGGTTCTTTCGTACCAGCGAAAGAATTGGCCATCAACCCGACCATATATATACACAAACATCACATAATAGGGGGTAGACAGGTCGGGGAAGACAGGGGATGTAGGAAGAACAGAGAAAACAGAATTACATGGGGAAAGAGGAGGAGAATAAAAAAACAGCCCCCAGACTCTACTCCAGTAGGGAGTACAGTGTAGGAACAGAAAAAAAAACATGCAGTGGTGGTGCCTCACTTACGCTCCTGTTCTCTTTCCTGACTTTTCCAGGAGGTGGAGGCCCTCTTCAAGGGGGAGAAGCAGCCCAAATTCATTAGCTGCGAGTTCGCCTACAACGACAACTGGTTCATCACCTTTGAATCTGAAGCGGACGCCCAGCAGGTAAAGGATCGTTTGGGGGCGGGGGCAGGAGCGCGTCGGAGCAGCCCGATAGTCAGCTGACCGTCTGCTCTCCTCCAGGCCTATCAGTACCTTCGGGAGGAGGTGAAGAACTTCCAGGGGAAGCCTGTGAAGGTAACGAGCAAGCTCCTGGTGTAGCCTTACAGCTGTGGATGCCCTTTGGCTGATGTAGCTTCTTCTAGTGTCACGCCACTCAGCACCTCTGACACGTTTTAGAAACCTGTATGAAAGCTTGTATATCAATATGAAATATTGCATAATATCAAGTTGTATTTTCTGTCCCCCCCAGGCCAGGATGAAAGCCAAGGCCATCGCCATCAACACCTTCCTGCCAAAGAACTGCTACAGGCCTGCAGAGGGACCCCGGGACCCCCAGACGGGGTACACAGCGTTCTATGGGCCCCCGCTCTATGGCGCCCCCCAGCAGTTCCCACTGTATGGCGTTGTTGCCCCCCAGGCCTGGCCGGGGATGCCTGCTTTCTTGGACCCTGCTCTTGTGAGTATCCAGAAAGTGAGGTTTTTTTTTTTTCTTCCAATTTTTTTCCATCTCGCAGCTGAACTGCCTGTCGCTGATCTCCACAGGTGGCTCCGTTCCCTAATCCTGGGTACACAGACGGGTTCACGACCTCCCCGGCATTCAAGCACTGTGCCGGCCCGCCCCCCCCGAGACAGTGTTCCCCTAGGACCAGGTGGGAGACTCACTCCACTCTCTGAGTTTCTGAGATGAGACTTGTAGCCATTAACCTCAGCACTGACTGCCCCCTGGTCCTTATCTGGATTCTGTCCCATGCTCCAGAACCCACAGAAGACCACCCCCGAAATCCCTGGCCTACGACGTGGACTCGGAGGTCCTGGAAGGGCATGCCCGCTTCAGCTTCTCCACAGACTGTGTCATGAACGGCCTGCACTACCCCCTGTCCCGCACGCCGGGGCACAACCGAACACGGGCCTCAGGCGGTGCAGGGTATCCCTGCAGGGACGCCGGGCCGGGCCAGGCTGACTTCACCCTGGGTTTGGGCAGAGGGAGGTATGTTCCAGTCTGTTAGGTTAAGATCTTCATGTTGCAAGATCTCTTATTCCCTGTCATGGATACAAATGCACTGTTGGCGTAAACTGTAACGTCGGCAGCTGAGGGCATTCAGGTCCCAGTAGGGTAAATTAGCATCTCGAGTGTTTGTTTTAGCTAATGCACGTTTAGCTGTTAGACTGTCAGATTGATAGGTAAATGCTGCTTTTCTTATTTTTATTTAAGGAAAACTGCTTCTGGCCACAGAAAGAAGAAGGACGACAAGTTTACAGTAAGTGCGTGTTTAGACACGGTCTGGGCCAGCCCGAGGCATCAGGGAACCGAGTGGCCATTTAGGGCCCAGTGCCCATTGGGGGTGCCCCCATCTGATCCGAATGGGAAGGAAGATAGGCGATTAATCTGATTTTGCTTAGGGCCCTGAAAACTCTTGGGCAGGCCCCGGACCGATAATTTTTCAAATAAGCAGCATTTTGGGTTTACGGAGGATGGTGGAGGGGAACCATCCTGCTGGCCCCAGTTTTCAGGTTTCTGGCCGGTTCTGGTTCTGTTCTGCGCAGAGAGGGCCCCCGCCGCTGATTGCCCTGCCCCAGAAGATCCCCGCCCCCAGCTTCCAGCTGGACCTGTCCGGCTTCCCCTTGTTGCCAGGAGCTGCTGAATACCCGGTGGACAGGTCAGGTGTCCTCAGGAGCCCCGCCCCCGCGGTGAGTGTCACCGTCACCCAGTTTCCCCGTGTACTTTGCTGAGTGGGTCCTTGGCCCTGGCCTGGAACACTAGTATCTAAGGGGGGGTGTGTGCTGGTCTACATCCCCCCTCCCCCTTACTGTGATTGTTTCTCCAGAATGAGAACCAGGACAACAGCACCGACGCTCTTCCCTCAGGGCCCCCCCGAGAGCCCCGCCAGAGCCCCCCTCCCCCGAAGGACGTCCCTACACCACCCGGGTCTCCACGGTGAGTGATGCCTCAGCCACCCCAGTGATGATGGCAATCCGGACTCCATATGACGCTCGTGTCTGTTTATCCACCGGTAGGCCTAAGTCCTGGGGGTCCAAGCAGGCTCGGTCCCGGGCCCCCGGGTGCCAAATGCCCGCCTCCGCAAGCAAATCGGTTCAAGTGAACGGCGCCGCCACGGTACGTGGGCCGCGTGATCCCAGGGCAGGGAACTGCACTGCATTATGGGTGATGTCAGCAGGAGCACTAAACGTGCATCTTCTCTTCTCGCCGTCTGTCCCCCCTAGGAGCTGCAGAAGCCCAGCTATGCGGAGATCTGTCAGAGGGTGACGGAGCCCTCCCCGTCGGCGCCGTCTCCGCCCCCCAGGGATGGCAAGCCAGAGGATGGTGCTGCCCCTGCTGCAGATGACCCCCCCTCCACACCCACCATGGGGCCTGTGGGCCCCTGAGACCCTTCACAGACCTCCAGCTGTGTTCTTAACCTCCAGAAACATGAGTTGCCAGGTCAGGTGACTTTGTTTGCCACCACTTAATCTTATTATGGTGGAATTTTCTTATTTTTTATTTGTGGTATTTACGGAGTCTTGTGTCAGCCATATTATTTTTTTATATTTTAAGGATAAAGCTGAGCTTTTTTTTTCTTTTTAAAAACCCCATATCTCAATTTGGGCTTCCGTGATCATTAAAACATCTCCTGCCTTGCAGTTATTCGATGTTGGTAAACGGCTCCCCCTACTGATCACCAATTACTGTTGCAGACGCAGCCCCCTAAATACCAGCCCCAGAGTGTTTGATTTTGGGTGGTGTTCACGCTGTTACAGCGATACTTGTGTCCCAGAATGTAGGTTCGGGATTCAGTGCGTCTTGCCTGTTTGTCTTGATTGGTAGTCTTGGCCTGGGCGGAGCTTCCTGAGGTGATGGGGGCGGAGCCTGGTCTACCCAGCTGCCAAACCACAGGTTTCAGAACTGGTGTTTTTTTTCCCCCAATTCTGTGTCAAATGGATGCATTTGAATCACAGTCCGCTCAGACTTTCTCTGCAATCCTTTGTTTACCTTTTTTTTTTTTTTTTTTAAAGGACCTCTAAATTTTCTTATTTATGAACCATGAAGCATCTTAAAGGGATGACTTCGAATTTGGTGTCTGTTAGGCTGATCACTGTAAATATGGATTAGGATTATGCTTATATAATTTGTGGGGGTCATGATGTGGGTCCCAGATGTTTTGGGCCTGTATGATTTTCTCCTTGAGGAGACCGTACTGCTGTGTGCTCTTATACTGACACTCTTAAAAAAAACTCTAGATTAGTCTCTCGTTTGGAGGCATCTGGTTTGACAGAAGTTAAAACAACATTTTCTGAGTTATTTGTTAGTAATGTGTTATTCCGTAACAGCAAAAAATGTGAACTTTTCTTTTAAAATGGAAACGCATACTCTGTACAGCCTTTTTTTCCTCCATTCTTTGAAAACTTGAATTTAATTTAAACTTGAAAATCACTTTGCCTTAACTTTTTTTAAAGTCCTTAAATTTAGCTTTAAATCCCAGTTAGGTTGCCTTGTGGGACAGTTGGATCCAGTGTTATCTTTGCATCCTTGTAGTTGATAAATCTAAACATTTTTGTAATAAAAATATTTTTTCCCAGTTTTATTGAAGCACTTAAGAAAAATCTTCAGGTTGTCAATACTGTAGTGTGCAGTTTGTTTGTACAGTTGTAAATAAAATATAAATGGGGTATGTTAAAGTAACATGATTTTGTACAAATCTGAATTTGCAGTTGAGCTGAACTTCTGTTAAAATGACTTTGTTTACCCGTCAGTGGGTTATTTTAGTTTTTTTTTGTCTTTTTCTTTTTAATCATTTATTGTCGCATTCCGTTTTCTGAAAGCTGAGACTGGGTCTGGCTGTTTCAGTAAAAAAAATTGGAACGAATTATTTTTCAGTTGAAGTAAAATCTGTTTGGAAACCAAACCAAATGACTCTACACTTCTTGGTGGGTCGCCCCGGTACCTTGCGGAGGTTCCCCCCCCCTTTGCTTTGCGAATCAGGCTTTATGCGGTAACTGACGCAGAAGCGGATATAACAGGATCATATACTGACTGACGGGCGGCGCGGAGCTGTAATGGCGGCGCTTCCCCGCTAGGCGGCAACACCCGCACCTATTTCGCGGTTCCGGTTCCGAAGGGCGCCCAAATCCCTCAGCCCGCTATCGGGATACTCTCTATTTCTCTTACTTGAAGTCCTACGTGACTCCAGTTCTGTAATAAAAGCCGGGCGGTAACATAAACCTCCGAAACTTTACGCACAGCAGCCGCCACAGCAGAGAGGAGACCGTTTAGGCGGCGCTCTGCACTCGGGTGAATAACGGCGGCGTCTCCCAGGCGGCCGTCCGCCGAGCTCCGGGAAAGTCGCCGCTTCGGCTGCGGCCTCCCGCCCTTCGCTTATTAAAGCGGTCGAACCGGACAGCTTTGGGTGCTTTTAACGCGGGTTCCCGGCGGATATCCGCGGGCCGCGCTGGGTTGCTTACGACCCGCTTTGACCCAGTCCGCCGGGACCCCATGACACGGGCCACACGACGCCGACGCGGGTGTGTATCTGGGTGTCCGACACGTTGGTTACATTTGCCGGAGTCCCTGCTGCAGGTTCGGCGGCGTGTGAGAGCCCTGCCCGCCGCGCCCGGGAATAGCGGCTTCGGCGTACGACTTCGCATAATCACCGGCGGACGGCGGCAACCGAGTTTCTCTCGCAGCTCTCTGGTCTTCCTCCTTGTGGCAGCCAGTAGCGGGGCTGTTATACTGGCCGGTACAACACGAGTGAGGGAAACGTGTGTTCCGGGACTAAGGGACGCGGCGGACAGGTGTTCTGTCGAATCACGCACCCCATCGAACGGTGCTCCCAAGTTGCTCTGCGCGTGCGCGGCTTGCAGCCCGCCACATTAATCGCCATACCCATCGATTCGTGCGACCTTAATCCTTTTTAATCATTTTTGTAGGTGCGCTGTGAATGCTGCAATAGATCAAGACATTTTGATTATGCCAAGTAAAGCAAGGAGAAAGCATACTATTAAAATTGTAGAAAGTGTACAAATATAATTGTCAGAACAGCGGCTGCTCCTGGTGCGATACAGTGCCGAAGGAATTGGAGCTTGGGTATCTCCTATGTCCTGATATAATGTCAAATTACACCCCAAAGTTATTCTTAAAGATCAATATCCATTTATGTGTTATCTGGTTGTGTATTGAGTCATCTTTAGGCTTCAAAAGTAATTATACAGAGAGAAGCAACGACGAGGTGGCAAGTGCTCTCAGTGAGACCTGGGCTGGGTTCGTACCCAGGTCTTTCTCGGGTTGGTACTGGGGTGGTTTGTGATCGGTGCAGCACCTGAGTGCATTGACCTTATGCAATTACCGAAAGTGGGTCACCCGCTGAATGCAACTCGAGGTAACCACTCAGGAAGAAAAGTGTTATTTGGATGGACAACGTGGGGGATCCTGGAGCTGTATGGCCGAAAGCCGGGGCTATGGTGCCTGACGGGAGTGCTCTGCCCTGTGCATCACGCCATCGTGAACCCCACTTACACGGCTGGTCAATTAACCAATGGAGAGGCACTCGCTTGTCACGTAAATGGTCACCGTCCCCAAATATCACACGACCCGCAGACCTAATTCGTGACTCCGGTCAGATCTCAGATCAGATCTCTGACAAGCCACGCATCACCAGGTAAGGGTCTCTGATGGACAGCATGCCCACATACACTATATTGCCATAAGTATTGGAGCGCCTGCCATTACATACACATGAACTTTAATGACGTCCCATTCTTAATTAATACATAGGCTTTAATATGGAGTTGGGTCACCCATTGCAGCTACAACAGTTTCAGCTCTTCTGGGAAGGCTTTCCACAAGGTTTAGGAGTGTGTTTATGGGAATTTTTGACCATTCTTCCAGGAGAGCATATGTGAGGTCAGGCACTGATGATGTATGAGAAGACCTGGTATGCAATCTCTGCTCTAATTTATCCCAAAGGTATTCTGTCGGGTTGAACTGTTCCCACAAGGTTGGGAGCATGAAATTGCCCAAAATGGCTTTGTATGCTGAAGCATTAAGAGTTTCTGTCACTGGAACTAAGGGGCCAAGTCCACCCCTTGAAAAACAACCCCACACCATAATCTCCCCTCCACTAAACCTTATACTTGGCACAATGCAGTCAGGCAAGTGCCGTTCTCCTGGCAACTGCCAAACCCAGACTCATCCATCGGATTACCAGTCAGAGAAGCATGATTCCTCCCTTCAGAGGACACGTCTCCACTACTCTAGAGTCCAGTGGCAGTTTACACCACTATATCCGATGCTCTTCATTGCACTTGGTGATGTAAGGCTTGGATGCAGTTGCTCAACCATGGAAACCCACACTGTTAATAGAGACTACTCAGAGCTAATCTAAAGGCCAGATAAAGTTTGGAGGTCTGTAGTTACTGACTGCAGAAAGTTGGTGACATCTGCTCACTGTGTGTCTCAGCATGCATTGTCCCCACTCTGTGATTGTACATGGCCTACCACTTTTTGGCTCAGTTGCTGTTGTTCTACGGTCAACAGTGGACCATGGAATATTTGTGAGAAAATTTCATGAATGGACTTATTGCACAGGCGGTGTCTTATCACGGTACCACGCTTGAATTCACTGAGCTCCTGAGAGCAACCCATTCTTTTACAAATGTTTGTAGAAACAGTCTGCATGCCTAGGTGCTTGATTTTATACACTTGTGGCCATGGAAGTGATTGGAACATCTGAATTCAATGATTTGGAGGGGTGTCCCAGTACTTTTGACAATATAGTGTATAATTCTTAAGAGTTTGGCTCATCACAATGCCACACTGGCCTTTTAGCCTAATCAAAAGGTTTCCAGTCCATGTCAGAAGATGGATATCACTAATATGCCACTGACAGCTTTTCATACCACAAAATAATTTAAAATAATAAGGTATCAAACTGAAAGCCGATTTATGTAAGAATAACGGCTAATAATAATAATAAAAATAAGAACACCCAAATGATGGAATTATTCACCGTGCGGTTTTAAAGAACTTATGAGGATTTACAGACAAGTGCCAATGCTGTACACCCCGTAATTCGTCTGACTAAACCGTATTCCTAGGCTTTAATAAGTAATTAGGCATTTTGCCGTTTTTTTCCTTTATAAACCCGACGATCCATCCACTTTGCATAGCACACCACAGCACACCATAATCGCGCCGGTCGGCACAGGCGGGCGGTATTTGCCGGAGGAGGCGGACGTGGCGGCTTCCGCGGGGTTCGAGCGGCGCCGCAGCGCCCCCGTGCGGCCCGAAGCGGCGCCTTTGTTCGGCGGCGATCACGTGGGCGTGACAGCGAGAGCCGTAGAGAGCCGCAGACGGGCGCTGCGAAGCGGCAGCAGCAGCCAGCCCTCCCCGCGTCGCTCTCTCGCTGCCTCCCTCAGCCAGCACCGACGGGCTGCCTTAGCGAGCGCATCTCATCGCCGAGCGCCGGACGGCCATGGCGGGGCTTCGCTGACCGAGAGCCGCACCGACCCCCCCGTCTCTGCTCGGAGCGAGCCTCCGCTCCCCGGTGTCCCTCGTCTGTCCGGCGCGGGGGTGGCGACGCCGAAGGAGCGGGCTGCGAAAGCACGGCAGACACACGCACACACACACGGGCATCGCGGGGCGAGCATGGCGGACCGGGACGCGCTGCACCTTCCCCTGGAGGTCCGAGCCAGGCTGGCCGAGCTGGAGCTGGAGCTATCGGAAGGTAAGCGGCCGGACCGGAGCCCGTGCGGCCGCCGCGCAGCGCTCCGCGTCCCCCTCTTACCGGAGCCCGCGGGATGTGGCCAGCGGGCATGCCGCTAGGACCCAGTGCGCCCCCCCGGCGCCCCCCAGCCCGCACGCGATCGCAGCCCCCCATGTGCATCTAAGATGCCGAGTGACCTTGAGGTTGTTTTAAAGGCGCTTTTGTCCCGATGCCCCCAATCCGCCCCCCCCCCCCGGATGGCGATCGCTCGGCTGGATGCCGTCGCACTCCGATCCGCTGCCATCGCGAACCCTGCGGCGGAGAGCGGCGGCGGGCTTCGGCATTAGGGGCGAGCCGCGCTCCGTTATCCGTCACCGACCCCCCCCCATCAGCACCCCCCCGAAGGCAGAGGAAGCATCTGCAGTCCGCGGCTCCGCTTCGCCTTTCCACCCAGCGCCGCGTCCGTGCCGCGGAACCCGACAATGGCAGCCCCCCCTCTCCGGCGTGGGGCCTCAGATCCGCCGGGGGGGGCAGAGAGCCATCCCTGGTGTTTATATGTAGAACTCAGCCATTTAAGGCAAAAAGCTCCGTCTCCCCCGTAAGCGGCGCAGGGCCGCCTTTGTGCTGCCATATAAACCCTGCTTCCCTACGACGAGCTGCGCTATTTTCGCATTTGTTATGGGGGGGGGCTTGTTTGATGTCATAACATGAATGCTTATAGTAATAAGTCATAACAAAGGCGGGGGCCGACCTTTTTGGGGTTACCCTGATGCAGTTTAATCCTGGTTTGCGGTTGGTCAGCCTTGCCTTTGGCTGACACACTAGTGTTTTTTATGGGCTTGCTAATATAAATTCTGATTCCGAATCTAAATTAGGCTTTTATGGAGGGTGTCTCTGAAGCTTAAGATGTGCCTGCGTCTCACTGGGACTTCTGGTTGACACTGTGCATTACTGGTTATGGGTTTTCATTGCCAGATTTGGTGGAGCCGCCGTCGGACCCTTCGGGTTTGGTTGTGACTCTGAGCCTGTCTGGGTAAACTAGGGAAAAAGCCAAAGACTTGGAATTGTCGCCATATCCATGTTTCCTTTTAGCATTTGGCTCATGGGAATGGCTCGCTTTGCATCCGTGCAGCTATGGGCCGCGTGTCTGTGCAGGCGTGACCTGCCGCGTGTGATGTTACCTGCATGTTGGTGCGTTTGCCGGGTGTCCGCTCAGAGTGGCTGGCGGGCGCGTGGGTGGGGTCGCCGTCATGGCAGTACACAAAGGGAGCCCCCGGGCAGCGGCAGGCGTGCACCACAGCTTAGGAGTGGTGTGTTGTCAGAGGACTCCATCAGAGTCAAGCTCCACAGGTCATAAGCTCAGATTCCGGCAACATGGCTGCTTCACTGTGACGGTAGACCGGGGGGGCACTTTGTAACATACACCGGCTCATTTGGACAGCTTTACATTTCACCGCAGTGATTTATGTAATGAATTTTTAAATACATTTACAACTCCCTGACCCTTTGGGACTTGTACTAGTATCCTGGATCCAGTATTTGTTTTTGTGGTGGACTGGTATGGGGGGGTGGTTCTTGGCTTTAAGGTTTGGATGTTGTTTCCTCCAGTGTGTTGTAGGACTTGGTATTCTGGGAGTGGGTAGCCCAGTCATAGCAGTTAAAGGGTGTTCCAGGAGCACAGTTAGCTGGGTGGTGTGTGATCAGACACACAGCTCTTAATCACAGCCCCCCCCCCCCCAAGCAACGCTCTCTAGCCGTTCCTGCAGTCGTCTCCTGGTTATTCGCTTCAGTATGAGAAAAAGCCAGATGGATCTGTTTTCGGGGGGAGAGGAGGTTCTGCCTGTGGATGTGATCCAGGGGCTGGGGCTTCTCCAGTTTGTCCTCTGCCACAGGTTTCCATGGACCCCCACTGGGGCCCTGGTGGGGAGGTTTCTCCAGCCCCTGGCGTGTAGTTACACCCCTGCTGAGAGAGTCCCACTTTCGGCTTGGGCTTCCCGTGGTGAAAATGCCTTAACAGGTTAATTTCCTGGAAATCCACGGTCTGACCACAGAGAGGCCATCATACTCTGCTTTATCGGGCCTTATGACTTCACGCCAAAAGGGACTGGGGTACTGGACGGGGCCAGATTTTGGGACATTCCTCCGCCTGGGATGGTGATCCGGAGCACGACGCGCCAGGTCCTGTACCCGTCGCGTTCTGTTTGCTGATCCTGAATGTCTGCGGGCGGAATCGAGGTGCAGGATCAGCTCCCTGTTTGTTTTAATTAAGTCTTGATGGAGCTGGGTTGTGAGGGGCTGGTTCATTAGCATTTCTTATTTTTAGCTGCCTTTTCAGCCTCGTTAAGCTTAATTAGCTCTCTTCTTCGTGTCTGTGTGACGGTGGCCTGTAATCTGTAGGTGGAGTTTCTGCGATACTATTATAAGGCCTGCTCCCTGTCACCCATGCCATCAAACTTGCCTTTCTCCTGACCCTTATTTATGGTTCTCACCTCCGAGGTTACTTCTCTGGTCCCAGTAGCTTCCTGGGCCTGTCTGGATCTGGTGAGCTCCTACATACAAGGCTCCAGTCTTGTTACCTTCCGTGTCCCTTCTGTGTCCCAGCCTCGGCCGTAAGTGGAGTGCTTGGCTGGATTGCCGGGCTCCTCGCAGGGCCGTGCTCACTGCGCCTGAGCCTGTCTCGGCGCGGCCCGCAAGCTCAGCAATGCTGGAGTCATGCGTTTTCTAACTTTGGAAGGACCCACAGCTGTATTATTGTGAGCGGAGAGGCCGACTGCATCATCAGCGTGGGCCGGGCGGTGTGATTCGACAGCAGTCCTGCTTGTTCAGCTGCGGTTTGATCACTGGGCAGAGCCAAGTTGGGGCCGCGGACTATTGCATCATCAACAAGGGCCCTGCTTAGGATCGGGTTGGCGTTGGCGCACGTAGGCGCGGGCCATGAGTCACCATTGTCCTCGGGAGCCGTAAAAAGCATCCCCCCATGTGATGCCTGAAAGGTTTCTGCTTCTCGCTCTCATCGCCCCCCTTGGCGGTCACCAGCTGCTTGACCTCCCCTGGTGAACTGTTACAGCCTGGGTGGTATTGATTTCGGTACGGACAGGCCGCTCCGTGTCCCGTTACTGTCCATGTGATGGGAAGACGCTCCAAGGGCCCTATGCCTGTTAATAAGAGGCTGCACTCCTCCCCGCTCTCCTCCCCGGTGACTAACACATTACTCAGCCTCGGCAGAGCTGCACTTCGTAATAAATGTTTAATGCCTTTACTGGATCCTCACAGAACACTTCATAGATAGTGTCCAGATTATTTTAAGAGCCCGGCTTGGTGTCGGGCTGCTGGGAGTGGTCCGGGGTGGGAGGGAGGCGGGGAGGGATTCTCTGCAATCCTGCACATGGAAAGGGTCTGATTTGTGTGGAGGTCCGGTGGCCGTCTTGTCGCAGAGGCTGTTCCCTAGTGCTGGCCGGCGGGGGGGCAGCAGCCCCCCCTACCCCCAGAGAAGAAAGCACACACACTTGAGGGTCGCACTGTTGAGTAAGGGTCGCTGTGAACAACTTTGTGTTGAAAGCGTGGTGCTTTGTCTTAACCCTCCTGCCTGAGTGCCTCCAGTCACTCTATTGCCTCTGGACTGGCGGTTGCCATAGTGATGCAGCCCAACACCCCCCCCCCAGTCGTGTGGAGAGCAGATGCACTGCAGGCAGGAGGTGGCTGAGCTCTGTCCATGAAGGGAGCAGCACCCCTAAACCCGTAGATGATTCTCCTGTGACTCAGTGAGAGATGTCACCACATGACAAGTTCTGTCCAGTGTGAACCCTAACCTGCTCCTTAACCTCAGTCATGCTTTCTGTGTTCTCTATGCCACTTGCCGCTGATATCCTCTCTACGGGCCGCGGATTGAGATTCGGGACAGGGCTAGCATTCCTGGCCCTCCAAATGTGCCGTATTCAGCCCTGCATTGTGGCTAATTACATGATGTAACAAGATGTAATAAACAAACTGCGTGGTCTGTGTTTTTAAGGTTACCCACCTCGTGTGGAATTAAACAAGGCAGGTGAAATACACCATGTTCAGCTGTTAGATTCTGCATTCTATTGTAGACCCCCCCCCTCCTCACACATCCTGCTGTCACAATCTTGTCTATCATAGACCTACATCATACATATTGCTGTCACTTTCTGTTCTATCGTAGCCCCCCCCCCTTCACACATCCAGCCGTTACATTCTTTCCTGT
>JAODKM010000075.1:22612273-22624232 GCA_026780845.1 Petrocephalus sullivani
TTCACACATCCAGCCGTTCCATTCTTTCCTGTTTTAGCCCCCCCCCCCCTGCTGTAAGATCCCTTCCTAATGCAGACCTCCCCCGCCCCGTCTCTCTGGCTGGTGTGCAGCATGTTGCATGGCAAATCGAGCCTCCATAGGAATTGCTGAGAGAGTTCCCCCGGGGGCCGCATTGATTTTTTTTTTTTTTCTGCAGTGGGCCTCTAATGGTTTTCTGGCTGTACTTACACGTGATGTAAATCACACAGAGACATGGGTGGCGCAGACTGCTCTGTCTGTAAAGCCCCACCCCGCCCCTTTCTCTATGCTGTATAAGGTGTGTTTGTTTGCTATACACTTACCTTTTTTAACTGTCTCTCCACTTCCTGCTCCAGGGATGCCTGGGATTCTGAGTCTCCCCCCTCAGTCTGTCCCCAACCCCCCCCAGTAGCACATGGATCCCTGGCCCGAACACAGTGTAGGTGAAGCTCCTTAATGCGACATGGTACAATATGCACATGAGAAAAAGGCATAACCCTCAGGTCCCCCTTGAAGCGCCAGAAACACCTGCTGATTGGCTGGCACTGTTGTCATGGGGACTGTTGCCTGGCTTGTTTATTTTACTGCACGCCGTGCCACGGTGAAAAGCAATCGCCCTGGAAACTTTGTCGAGCTGCTTAATTTGTTCTGGAGAAAGACGTGAACACTGGGAAGACATTATCAAACACTGAGGTTTCACTTGCAGATGGGTTTGGGCACTGCCAGTGAATGTAAGGATGAGACTCTCTTAATCGGGAGAATGAAATGTGTAGGATGAATTCTAGCAGAGAACACCATTCCCTTTGCGTTTATACCAAGGGTCTCCAACTCCGGTCCTGGAGAGCTACTGTCCAGTAGGTTTTCTCTCCTACCTGCCGCCTGATGAGCTACACCTGTTCTCAGGTAAATGCCAGGAACAGGTGTGGCTCATCAGAAGCCAGGCGGAATAGAAAACCTACTGGACGGTAGCTCTCCAGGACCGGAGTTGGAGACCCCGGGTTTATACAGTACAGGGTATGAACTCCTCAGCACAATGTCCTTTAGAAACCTGTATTGCATTCATAGGTTATGAACTACAGCATGATTCTGATCTATGATCTTACCTTTGTATGAGGTATGCCTTTGTATGCCTTTGTATGATTATGGGTAATGTCATGTACTTAAAGATGTTCTGGGGTCATCAAAACCTAAATTTGGACCACCGCATTCCTTGCTCAGTATTTGTGTACTGTTAATAGTTCTTTGTACTGGCTGTGGCTGAGTGAGCACGAATCACAATGCACTTCTTGCACACGACCAGTAAAACATCTCTAATCCTTAAACAGTATGTAGACTGGAAAGTGGTAAACCAAGGGAAAGTAATTGTTTGGCCACACCAAGCTAATGTCAATTAGCCGCTGTGTCCGAATTCAGGGGCTGCATCCTTCTAAGGCTGCATTCAAAGACTAAGGCTGTGTCTGAATTCAGGGGCTGAGTCCTACCCAGGGCGCAGCCTCCGTACACTGCGTCCCTCGAATGCTACCACGAGCGCGAAGGCCAGAAGAGAGTGGCTGTGAAATTGGACGGTTTAGCCTCCAGATCCAGCAGGAGCGGCAGCCAATTGCTTCGTATCCTGAGCGAAAGGTTGCTACGGCAGTCGCAGTAGATGTGTCAAGCGGGGAGTTTAATATCTTTTTAAATTATTTAAATTATATATATAATTTTTATTTCGATATATTTGACCTATTTAATAATATTGCATGATATTAAATATTTATTTTATTAATCATATTTTTGTCTTTTTATGATACATTTATTTTATTAAAGTAAGTTTATTAGTGTACTGGGCGATTTTCTTCAAAACAAATATTTCTGCACAATTATCAAAAGCTGTACAGCACATGCACTTTAAGCTTTTAATATTTGTACCGTTACATTTAAATGTGTATTCTGCCGCTACCACCTTTCTTTAAAGAATCCCAAGATTCATCACAACTTCGCCACGCAATGCATATTGGGATACGGCGGGCTGCGAAGGATACACCCGACCCTTCCTTAAAAAACGGGGAAAAGTAGGACGTGTTTGCGGGCTGCATTTGAAGGAGCCGTTGAATTCAGACAGCATCGTTGTGGCTCTGTGACATAATGCAGTCTTGGTAGGATGCTGCCCCCGAATCTGGACACAGCCGAAATGCTTTACAGCGACGCAACAGGGCTGTCCCATTTCCAAGGTTACTTCACATGCAGTCTAGGAATGTGTCCTTTTGCTGAGTTGTCAAAGATCCACCCATTGGATCCTTCATAGCCCAATATATTCTAAGATTCATTGCGCAGACCTTTGAAGGACACATCCTACAAAGGCTACATGGACCACATCCTTTGAGGGATGCAGCCCCTGAATGCATAAGTCGTAAGGCGCCGTTGCTCTGCTTGCCGTCTGCTCCATGTTGTGTGTTTGCTGTGGCCAAACAACTGTGTTTCCAAATTAATCTTATTAGCTTATTCGACTTGAATATCTTGCAACTCCTGATTTAACTTCTGACTTGTATGAAGAGGTACCGTTGGGCCATACTATCTATGTGGATGGACTGCTCATGGATACAATCCTGGTTCTTCTGTGGTGGTGACCCAAGCATCCCAGGACCCTTTACACACAGTTGGTGGTTCTCCGCCCCTTACACACAGTTGGTGGTTCTCCGCCCCTTACACATAGTTGGTGGTTCTCCGCCTCTTACACACAGTTGGTGGTTCTCCGTCCCTTACACACAGTTCGTGGTTCTCCGTCCCTTGTCCAGGCTCAGCATTGACCTCTGCGGGTTAGCCTTGGTAGCTTCTCCTCTTCATCTGGCTCTCATCCATACACTTTAATGTACAGTCACGCCTACTGAAAATCCATTTGTTTTTCAACAAGATAATGATCCTAAGTACTTCTTGAGGTGATCTTGTAAAACTACAAAAGAGGTGGAGTGCTGTGACAGATGACCTGGCCCCCACGATCCTCTGACCTAAACACTATTCAGCTGGTTTGGGTTGAGGTGGGTTGAAGAGTAAGAGGAAGGTAGCCAACCTGTGCCCAGAACTTGTGGAATCTCCTTCTGGACTGTTGGAAAGGCATTCCAGGTGGCTACATCTGGAAGCTGGTTGATAGAATGCCAAGAGCTGGTAGTGCATTCATCAAAGCAAGAGCAAGCTACTTTGAAGAGTCTGAAACTTAAGAGAATTTCGAGATGTTGAATACTTCTCTTGAATTTGACACGTTACTTTATTACCTTGATTACCTTGAGGTGTTTCGCTGTATATATTTAGCTAAAATAGGGACAAATGCATTAAAAGCAGGTGTGTCCAGACTGGATGTGGTGCTGGATGCGGGCCACCATGAAATGGGCTGCCGTGTCTTCATCTCGGTGGATGTGATCCTGAGTGTTTGTTGTGCTGCTGATGGCACTCCCTGTGGAGGCAGGGAAGCCCCTTGTTTTGGGCAGAGAAGCATTACCAGCACGGGGCTTATCTGGAGGACTGCTCATTTGGGGGGGAGGGGGCGGCGGCACTGGGATTTTCCCATTATAGTTGTTCACGCTGCCTTCTGTTATTGAATAAAGGAATTGACTGTGTACTGCTGGCCACTGACTGCTGGTATTTTCGCCCTGATGGTTGTCCTCTGAAAAGTAAGACAGATAAGTGGGAGGAGTGTGATGTTTCTTATGGTGACCCTTGCTGTTGGTGTAGGACCACCTCCTGGTGGACATGGTGGATGAGCAGCCTGGTCTGTAGGTGGTTTGGAGGAACTGCCCAGGGTGTGCCTTAGACACGAGATTCATTTATCTCCCTGTCATGATATGGCATGTTGGCCTCAGTCCTAGAGACCCCCGTTTGCTGAAATGTTGGCCTGGCCCGGAGTTGGCGCTGATCTTGGCCTGGAAAGGATGGGGCGGCTAGATTTACAGTGATCCTGCCCTCTCCTCGGCCCACCATCAAGGGCTTACTTGACAAATGGGCTGTTTTGCTGCAGCTGAGAGGTGGTGGTCAGTGGAGGAAGGAAGGGAGGCTCTGAGCTCAGGTGCAGACACCAGGAGGCTGACGTCCTCATGGTGGACACATGCCTCCCCCCTTCCACCCTCGACAAGCAGAGCTTCCCCTTCATTCACCACCTCTGCCTAAGCTCCTGTGGCTCCCCATCTTCTCCTCTTACCCCGAGGAGGCCCTTGGTGAATCCTGACACCTAGTGTCGAGCTGCTTTGCCAGCTCCTCAGTTTCCAGGCAGTCCGTGTGCAGAGTGAGGCAGCCAGAAGGAACAGTGAGGTTGTTCTGGTAAAGGGAGAACAATCAGGTGTAATCATCTATGTTTAAGGTCTTGTGCACGACGTATGACCCATGAACTGCCCTGCTGTCGAGTCCCCCAAGGTGCTTGTGCATAGAAGTGGCAATAAAATGACCTTTTGCCCTTTGTCCTTTGACTTCTGCTTTTGCTGTGAGTCAGGTCACCTGAGCCCTGCAGATAGAAGTGACCTTTCCACCAGTGTGCATCAGTGTGGATTTGGCTCTATTTGTAGCTCCTGTAACTTTGCAAGTAGAGCATTGCACTAACAACGCAAAGATAGCGGGCTTGAGTCCTTGGGAGGGCACATAAACTGTAACCCTTCCCTCTACTGTAAGTAAATGTGACATTTTAACCACTGAAATCCCCTCCATTGTCTTCTGAGGTGTGATCTCTGTACCACCCAGAAGGTAAACGAGCTGGGATGCAGGGATTACTGAACTCGTCATTATAGCTCGAAGCACAATTAAGCCTAGTGGGGTGCAGGTTAAAGAGCGTGAATGTGCGTGTGTGTGTCTGAGTGTGGGCTTATATTTACCGCCTAAACACCTATTCCTTTTTAGCTTGCAGGGACATTTTTCATGTGCTCACAATAAAATCTCAGTGTTATAAAAATCTGTGACCGCAATAAAAAAGTAAAATGGCCAAAAGTGTTGTATTTTGTTTGGCTACTTATGGCTAAGCTTAGGGCTGGGTAGGGGTTAAGGGTGTTGTGATTGGGATTAGGGTTGAATGGACGGTCCTAACTAAGATAGGAATACAAACGTGTGTGTGTGTGTGTGTGTGTGTGTGTGTGTTTCTGATCCAGCTGTTGGGCAGTAGACGCACTTTTAGAATGTCTGGTCTGTACAGAGGCGGGATCACAGTGGGGCTTGTAGCAGCAGTGTGTGTGCCTTTCCCGTGACATCATCGGCACACGGGAGGGTGTCCAGCTGGGGGCTGCATCAGGACCGGTTTAGTGAGAGCTGCAGCCAGGCGCTCAGCTGTGGTTGACCGGGGCGTGCTCTGATTGTGTTGCTGTAGTGAAATGGCTACACTGTTTTAGCTGGAGAAGCATTCGCTCTGTCCTGAGCACTTAAAAGGGGACGATAGCCTGGTATTACGGCAACATGCTGCCTCCACAGAGTAAACGGCGTGTAAGCTGCACTCTGCTTCCTGAACGCACGCTCTGTCTGACCTGAATGCGTCTGTTTCTCAGCAGTGTGGGGAGCCTGGATTGTCCTGCGTGAGGCTCTGTGTGTCACCTTGTGAGGCATTTATTGTTTGACAAGCAGAACCTTCCACACTGTGTCCACCTGCCCCCTTTTCCATGTTGTAATCCTTGTTTAAATATAAATCCTTGCCACCAACTGCAAGCCTTGCGCGCTGTAAAAAAACAAATGTTTTGTTAATCGTGAATACGAAGTAGGTATTCAGTTTTTTTTTTTTTGTGAGATGAATTGCGATCAGATTTCTGAAGTCAGAGCTGACCGAGGCCGGAATGTTGTAGGATTGGGAGACGCCTGTGATGGTGAGCCCAGGGTGGCAGGAGCAGGGGGCGGGACAGCAGGGCAGGGGGACCGGCTGTGCCTTCATGCCCGCGCTTTGGAGTGGGTGCCTGCAATGAATGGATGCTTTGTGCAGTCGCTCTCTTATTCTCCACCGACTCACCAGTTAGAGAGGCTGTTTTTTGTTAAAGGAATCTGGGCTGCCGCTGTCTCAGACAATATGCCGTGTGTGTCGCTCTGATTCTGTGTGTCTCTTTGTGTGTGTGTGGTTTTAGACGTATGGCTGAGCAACTAGGCCCAGATCGTCCTGGCTGTGTGCTAATCCGGCGTTTAGGATGAGAGCTGGAGTGAAACAGGGCAGAGAGCCCGTCGTCTGCTGGGGGTGCGGTGGCTGGTGGGTCGTGTGACTAGCCCCAGCCTGCCTCTAACCTCGCGATGGCCGCCTCTCGGGCACAGCGGGGCCCGTGTCCGGGGCCTCAATGCGGCGGCCCCCTCAAAAGGACCTTTTTATCCACTGTGGGCAAAGCACTAAACCCGCACCATGGGTAACCTTGGCAGAAATTTGTTCTCGAGGAGGGGGGCCTCTGACCGGGTGTGTTGATGGGGGAGTTTCTGGGCTGTTTAAATAATTACACCCCTTCTCCACAGTGCTCTGACCATCAGTGTAATATGTTCATATGAGCATGTTGGCAGAGCCCTGTCTGTTTTGGTGGTGGGGCTTTCTGGGGGTGGGGGGCAAACCGCCTTTTCCTGTCCTCTGGCTCCCAGGTTGTCAGTGATGTGTTTCTTATGGCCCCCTGCATATAAATAAATGGATCAGGGCTCCTCGCAGCCTGGATTCCTCCTGGGAGTTTCATTGGGGGGGGTGGGTGCCTGTTGGACGGTGGCCTGAGAGCCCCGGCTAGGGCCCCCGGAATATCGCAGGGTTGTATTATTGTGTTTGTGCTGGTATGGGCGAGCTCCTGCTGGAGGGTCTGAATCAGTGCAAACTAAATTAAGGAGATTGGGGAAGAAGCCCACTGACGTGGCAGCCTGCCAGGGCCTGGGGGGGGGGCAGCGCAAGTCTAGAAGATTCATGGGGCACCTTCGCCAGCAGAGAGATGGAGGCTGAAGCTCGCACAGCCCTCAGCAAAGCAAGGCAGGTGTGCTGCGGTGTGTCTCTGGGGGGCGTCTTTGCTGACCATCTGAGTGGGGGGGGATGTTAGTGGCCCCCCAATCCAATCGTCATTTTTTTGCTAACTCTGATGTTCAGCGTGTCAGTTTTGGCTGATATTTAAACTCACACTGATCACACAGATTTTTAATGAATTTTGCCCCATGGAGATGTATATACTGACCGATACATAGTGAATCTTTGCCCGTTCCTGTACGGAGGTCCCGCCGCTCGTCATCAGAGCCGCCAACGCAGGGCCTCCGTTCCGGGCCGCAGCGTGCCGTGGCTCCATCGCGGCTCGTCAGCTGTGATGTCACCAGCTCAGTAATGCGTCGACTTCGCCTTCCATAATCCCACGGCGGCCCCCCAGGACCTTACAGGGAAGTTTTCTCCTCTGTTGCTATGGCGCCAGCAGCCAGGGCTGGATAATGAGTTATTCATTTATGAATCACATCTGTGTCACACTTCAAATGCCAGAGTGCCTCCAGTTTTGATTCGGGGCCCAGCCGCTGAAGGAGGAGGATTCTGGGGAGAGCATTTTAATTTTGCTCTGAAAACCGTTGGTGAAACACGAGGCTCATTCATGGTGTTATCAGAACATCGGCAGATGAACCACAGCGTGGTCGGGGTTGAGCAGGACGAGCGTGATCCTCAGGTCATGTAGAACGAGGGAGATGAGGCAGCAAGCCCCCCCCCCGCTTTGGACGGCCTGCCTTTCAGCTGCTTCTCAGGTCCGACCTGCCCTCAGTGGACCTGAACGCAGAAGCTGGCTGAGATCCAGCCGCTCGGGACACATGTCTGGCCGTTTGGGAGCCGGAAAAGTGATTAGTGTCTTTAGCAGTTGCGGGATTAATGAGAGCTTCTCCTGCTGTTTGTGAGGTGTTAGCTTAAATGTACTAATTAACACTAAATGTGGGGGGGGAAAACAATTAAATCTGCGATGCAGCATCACTGCGATGTGGAGGCTGGTGCGAGATGCCGGGCCTGAATGCCATCCTTTGCATCATGATGATGAAAGCCGTTACCACCAGCGGTTTGAAGTGCTTCCCAGCAGCCCCCAAGCCTCTCCTGGCTTTCTGGGATGTGACATTGCATGTGGCGTGTCGCCGCCGTCTGTCTGTTTAGGCGCTGGGCCAGAGTCCCGGAAGCTTGTCAGTCCCGTGCCGGTGATCTGGGGTTAGGGGGTCGCCCTGACTGGCCCTCAGCTCCTCTCCCATTGCCCCTTTTCAGGGGCTCAGTTAAGGCTGTTAGGCTCGCCCCCCCCCCTCCCCTCCCCCCCCCAGGTGTGCCAAGAGCCCTTTTCCCCAGTCTGTGTGTAGCTCTCCTGTGAGGTTTCGGCAGTCCTGACTTCCTGCAGGGCTCCTGTGCGACAGACTGACCGCCGTGAGTCATTCTCAGTGTTTCCCCTGCTCTGCTCTCGTCGCGGGTGAGCGCCGTGCCGCACGCCTCACAGAACACCATCCATCAGCAGGTTTAAGTAATAAATGCCAGTTTGCTTCTGCACTTAGTGCCATTTATCGATCATTATTATTATTGATGGTTGTATGACATGAGTTTTATTTGTGTCCATTGTTCCCCGTCTCCATGCTAAATCCTGCTGAAACACAGACTGGGACTGTGCATTTTGACGCCGTGGTGAAATGTTTATGCAGATTCCCAGCAGGAGCAGGCGTCTCCAGAGCTGCAATTTACGCAGGCGAGCATGTCACACACACGCCACACGCACGCGCCACACACGCACGCGCCACACACGCACGCGCCACACGCACACACCACACACACGCACGCGCCACACACGCACGCGCCACACGCACACACCACACGCACACACCACACACGCACACACCACACACGCACGCGCCACACGCACACACCACACACACGGGAGGCTGTCGGCACGCCGTGTCATCCATATCCCAGGATAAAAAATGGCTGTGCTTGCCACCTGATGAAGGTGGTTGCTAGGCAACCATCTCACTCCATTCCGTGGTGTTAGTGACGCCAGTCCGGCGGCCTTTCCCATGGGGATGACAGCCGGAGATCCGGAAAGCCACCCATCCGGATGCGTCCTTCTGGCCATCTCGTTAACAGCCCCCACGTTTTCCAGCGTGTCCCCGCATGTCCCCAGGTGTCCTCGCATGCCTAAACATCTGTAATACGTCGACTCGTGACGCTTTTATGCATCTCTCGCAGAAACAAGATGCAGTTCTCTCTGTGCTGTTTTCGTGGTTTTTAATTGATTTTAGAATTTTGCTGCTGTTCGACATTTTTCAGAGTTACCTTCCCCTTCTGTTCCTCAGCCTGGCCCCTGTGGGGTCCCCCCTGGGGCCTCTGTCTGGCCGTGCTCACACGCCACTTTCCATATGAGGTAGGGCTGTAATGTAGTTGTAATATACTGTAGATGAACTGTCAGCTGGCAGGCTGGATGAGAGGTGAGGTTCAGTCAGTAACATGTGCAAGTATTGCTGCAGGACACTGGGGGGGTGGTGGGGGTGTTGGTGCCCTCGGACCTTCGGAAATGGCTGGGGTGCTGCTGTTGTGCTGAATCTGACCTGCTACAGCGAAGCATACAGAAAAACAGAGTGTGTGAGCCGGACCGCAAACCAGGAACATGGACCGGTTTGACAGGCGGCCACAGAGTCAAAGAGAAATATTTAACCTTTTAAGTACTGAGCGTAATAGCGACCTGGGGGCCAGTTACGGTGCTTTGCAACCGGAAGGTGCCTTGTATATGGCCCCCAGGGGCCCTGCAACTCTGTAGCTGTAGTCCGCACTTAACCTGAGACTTTTACTCTGGCGAAAAAAGAAGGCGCCGCTGACAGTGGACTGAGCTGGCGACTGTGAGGCTCCCAGAACCAGCCCAATAACCCAAAAAAATAACGGTCAGTTTTCTCCGTTGTTGGATCAGATTACCTGCCTTCAGACAGTAGGGGGTACTGCGTGGCGGCTCGCGTGACAGGGACGACTTCTGGCCCTCGATCGATTACCGGGTGCCGTTGCTCGGGTTCAAATCTTGCTGTAATATGGCTGGTGCAGCAGTGAGCCGTATCACAGGAGCCCGGTCCTACAGGACCCCGGGAGCTCAGGTGACACCCATCCCAGGGTCTCTGAAAAAACTGCCAGGCTGAAATGTTCTGGAGATTACACCAGAAAGGACTTGGGGAGTGAGCCAGTGGTTGGAATAAATATCCCAGAGATGGGGGAGAAGAGCATCCCTGGAAGTGGCGGCGGGACGGGGGAGGGGTGGCATGGAGCCCTGGGAGGGGCGTGGCCTGTTTGTGACAGGCATCTCCCACTTGCCCTAGAATTCCAGATTGCACAGACACAGCCAGTCAGCCAAGTCAGCGTGGTCCTAAATGTTGAAGCAGCATGAATATTGAATGGCTTTCCTCCCCCACAGGGCTGTCTGGCTGGGGGGCTTACAGCGCTGTGCAGGGGGGTGTGCTCCCGTGACTCAGCCCTTGCCTTCATCGTCATCATCTTCACTGAGCAGAGAATGTTCTCCAAGTGTTTCCCTGTGAATGGCGACAGCCAGATGTGGGGATGCCCTCAGTGTGTGGCTCGCACATCTGGAGGACTCCTGATCTCACTCCTCGCGTTCTCTCGGCGATGTGGCCTCACCTCATTGGTCAGTTCGACTAGCCTTGTAGTACAGACACGGCGAGCTATGGGTGGCTTGTGTCTTTCCCAAATTGGACCTCATCTTACCCATCAAGGCGTCTAGCACCCCCCCAGCAGCTTTTGACCAACTGACCCCGAAGTGCTCAAGGGCCTGGCAGGACCCCATGTGGACAATGGCCACTACCTGACAGAGCAAAAAAAATGGCAAGTAGGCCGACGGCAGTGAAGAAATGTCTAGAACGGACGAGCGCGTCCCGTCCCAGGATGGTGGCGGGGACAGTGGTGCCCCCTGCTCGCCCCCTCCTGCTTTTCACGGCCTCCCTGAGTTATTCAGGATCAGCGAGCGCCCCGGGTGTTGCTCTGAGCTTGCAGAAATGGCCGGCCCTTAAAAACACTCCGAGCTGCAGACGTCATTGAATTCCAGCGTGTTTTGGTGATTTAATGTGGGCACGCAGCCTCCCTCTGTGAAGTTAGCTGCCAGCTGCTGGAGGTTAGGTCCCGTTGGGCCCCCGGGGCCCAGGACTGCGGCGGGGCTTTAATCGCACTCAATGTTTTTAGTCTTCTTCCCCAACCTTACCTTCCTTTCCACTTTCCACACCCCCCCCCCCCTTTCCGGTGACAGTGTTGTGCTGTTTGAAACGAAAAGGGCTGATTTACTGACTGCCAAGTGAATGTCTGGTGCCAAGGTCGCGAGGCCCAGCCAAGGTCGCGGCGTCACCGGGGTGACCGCTGGCCTCCCCCCTCCCCCCAGACAGTGTCCTCAGAGCTGATTCCCCCCCGTCCTTGCGACGGCTGCCCCTCTGCTTTCCTTCCTGCCCGTGGGTGCGCCAGGGCTCACGCTTGTGCAAACACAGCTCACGCTCCATTGCTTGAATTAGACCTAGTGCCGGCATTCGGCGTGTTCACCTCAGCTGTGGGCCACATGCTCAGGCTTCAAAGGCATGTGGCTCCCTATGTAGAACACAGAAATGAAACTCTCCTCACCCAAACCTGCCCCCTGGGGGAGGGGGTCTTTCGTTCTGGTCATATTTTGGGCCCAAACCTACACCGGGACGGCCGGACAGTGGAGCACGGAGCCGCATGCCATCTGTCCATTGGTGTCGCCAGGGATTGTGGGGGTTATGGGGGAGGGTCCTACAGTTCATGGGGGGGAGTGGGGCGGCAGTGGCATGTGCAGCATGCCAGGCTCCTACAGAAGGGGGGGCAGCTGTGCCGTGTGAAGCCGACAGCCCGCCGGTTGACTAGGGGGTCGCTATGAAGTAGGAAGCAGCCAGAAATGGGGAGAGCTGCACAGGCGAAGGGCCGCCCCCCCCCCCCCCCCCCCCCCCCCCCCCCCGCGCGCGCCACCCCACCCCCCCGTCCCGCCCGCGGGACCGCGGGGGCGCG
>JAODKM010000075.1:22624332-22637080 GCA_026780845.1 Petrocephalus sullivani
TTTCCCTCCCCAGCGCCCTTCGCTCTTTGGACGGGGGGGGGCAAACACGGGGAACCGACCCCAAAAAGGGGGGGGTGTGACCGGGCAGGGGCCCCCCCCCCCCCCCCCCCCGTCCCTCTGGGGCACGTGTCATTCCGAAAGACTGCGGGCAGGAGAGAGGCGTGCAGGGGGAGCTGAGAGTTTTTAAGGGAGAAGCCTCCCTGCCCTGAAGGCGTTAATTCCACTTTATTATTATTCGGTGATGTAACGCGAGCCCCCGCCCCACGCTTTACTCTGCTGGCTGTTTTGTCAGTGTGTCCGGGACAAGCGGAATACCTTGCATTTCCAGCACCCCGAGTTGGAGGTGAGCCGCTGATCCTGAACCCATAATTACAGCCCCCCCCTCCCCCGTTGGTGATCTGGGGAGGACAGTGGGCCACAGGAGATGCAGGCATTTCATTTGTGCATTTCAGTTTAAATGTTCCGATGTCTCTGGGCACTCGCACCAAAGTCAGCTTTTTCGTAGCGTCTGAAGCGTTGTGGTTAGTCACCAGTCAGCTTTTGATGGACGTGAGGTCATTGGGGAGGGGGAGGGGCAGTGGCACATCCCTGGTGCTGATTGAGGGAGTGGACGCTCCCGCTAGGGGCTTTCTTGGCTTTACGATCGCATCAGCGACTCCTGGTTCAAACTTGTTCAGCAGATCAGCCTCCAGAACTTTCTGCAGGGCTCAGCTACGCTGGCATTTGCTGGACCTTAAAAGGGATAATGATTGTTTACTTGAATGTGCCTGAATGTAACTCAAATGAAAGCCAAGGCTGGACCAGCCAGCCGGTTACAAGACTCACTCACATGACCTGGCCAGGTGGATTCCTTCCTGGTTCTCCTCCCAGGGGTGGACGTGACTAAATGGCATCCACAATGCACTGGGCTGTTTGCCCCCTTCCCTGGCTGGGAACTGTAGGATTAATTTGGCGATGGGGAGGGTAATTAGCCTCAGGAAAGGGGTTCTGGTGTGCTGGGTGTGTGGGGGGAGTTGGGGACATTTAATTATTCTCCTGTAGGGTCTCGGGCTAGCTCTGCACTGGGGCATCGTGGGAAGTGGAATGAGGCTGTCCAGGATGGTAGATTGGAGTGGCGCGGTAGCCGTGTGGCCCCGATCCAGGTGACTGGCATCCCGATGGGGATCTGTGACATGTAAATTGGCAGCTTTACCTGCTGAGGGAGCTGTACTGCCTGACGTCTGTGCCAAATTGCCTTACGATCAAAGTGTCTGCAGCCCATCGCAGTAAGTCGGAAGGCTGTGGCCTTGCTCCCCTGATCTCATTTGGTTCTATCCATGCACTTCTGCTGGAGTCCTTTCTCGACAATTCCAGAAGACTCTCTGACCGAGTGCTCCTGGAAGGGCACCGAAGATGAGCCGCCCATCAGACGACGTGGCTGCTCATGATCCCCAGGGAGTACCAATTAATCTCATATGGCTCGAGGGTGTCAACGGGACAAGCACACCATGGGAGATGGGGCACGGCAGCACGCACACCCCGGGCCAGTTTGACTGCATCCAGATGGAAGTTGGTGACACTGAATCCGCCAGCATGCCGCATGGCGAGCAGGGAGGGGCCGGGGGAGCATCCGGAGGAATGGCCAGGGAGCCGTCACCATGGCGATCGACCATGTTGCGCATTCCGCCACCAGCAGAGCACCAAGGGCGGACATGCATCACACGTGGGGCAAAGAGCCCATGAACTATATCTTCATATCAAGGGCAGCCAGGGCGCCCCCTTGTGGAGGGGGTCAGTATCTGCGCAGTGCCCGGCCAGCGTTCTGCAATGCTGGTGCCGCGAATGCGGCGTGTTTGGCACGCAGACCGTGTGCTGTGCAAGCTTCATTACTGCACTGAGTTCAGTACAGGTTCCTCTGCTGTTAAGCTAATTAGCTCAAGCCACTGTGGCATAATTACACCTCCCCTCACTCCTTAAGAGGGATTCAGCCTCCAGGCAGAGCAGCCTCCTGGTCTTCTTCAGAAGCGCTGATCTGACTGGACAACTTTGTGGATAGTGGGTTGCTTCCTGGGCGCAGTTATTTGGTTTCCCTGGCCGAGACCCAGACTTGGCCAAGCAGCCTCAGTCAAATCCAGAGGGGCCACTGTGAGGTCATCACGCGCAGTATTTTTCCCAGTGATGATCGGGAGCGTTTGCTATTGCTTGTTCGGAACAAAGCAAGATATTCATATTATTAGGGATACTGAAGAGGTGCAGCCTAAAACTGTACAGGTTCTGAATCTGATTTCACCTTCAAACTGAAACTATTCGAATCGAGTCATCTACAGTCTGTGCTGAAAACACGCATTTTGTAAAGATCTAACGTGGGCTTTGCGAGTCCGTCTGTCTTCTGTGGGGTCGGTGACGATGAGTGTGATGATGACGTCTTTAACATGGAAACAGGGGGAGGGGTGGCGCCTCAACGCCATGACGCACATTACCCGGGGGCAGTATCAGTGCTTCTAAGATGAGCTTCCAGAAAATGATGTCTCTTTTGAGTGACGCTATCCTCTGACAGCCAGTGGTGTCCCATATAAGGGACGTTAACCTCTGACAGCCAGTGGTGTCCCGTATGAGTGACAGCCTGTGGTGTCCCGTATGAGTGACAGCCTGTGGTGTCCCTTATGAGGGACAACCAGTGGTGTCCCGTATGAGGGACGTTAACCTCTGACAGCCAGTGGTGTCCTGTATGAATGACAGCCAATGGTATCCCCTATGAGGAACGTTAACCTCTGACAGCCAGTGGTGTCCCGTATGTGGGACGTTAACCTCTGACAACCAGTGGTGTCCCGTATGAGGGACGTTAACCTCTGACAACTCAGAATTATGTGCTGTGGCCTGGATAGCTTACCGACCGGTTAAGCGTTTTGGTGCCTCACTGCTTGGTTGGTGTGTCCACCTTTCTTTTTCTTTTGCTGTGGTTTACTCTGACATTCCAGTCAGGCTGTGATCTGTGTTATGAGCCAAATGGCCCGCTGTCTGCACCAACCCCCTTCGTTTTGCTAAATTTACTGTTGTGAGAAAAGTTGGTAAAGCAAAGTGACAGGTGGGTCCTCCCAGCGTCCTGAGGAACGGAGCTAGAGACGGGATTGTAAGTGATGGAGAGATGAAGTCTGCGCCTCCGTACATGGCACGGCAGGAGAGACGTGGAGGAGACCTCGACTGCTCTTCTGGCCCAGTCCGAATCTGAGCAACATGTCCGGCCCTGAGCAGACGTGTCGTCCATTGGCCACTGCCCGGGTTATCAGCAGCTGTGCCCGGTCTGTCCTGCAGCACAGTGGTGGCCCTTACAAATGCGGATGTGCCCCCGCAGCCCCCAGGGCCCAGCTCCTGCAGTACCTCTGCTCCCTGCCCCTTCTTGGGCTGCTACTTTTAATGCCCCCCCCCAGCTGGGTCTTTGCCTCTTTCGTTTCAGCAGCCCTGCCTGTTTCTTCAGATGGAGGCGTGCCTTAAGGGGAGGGGGGTGTTTAATTAGGCGGGGGGTGGGGGCACGTGCCGCACTGCCATCGGGATACCACCGAGACCCTCAGCAGGAAGGCGCCTCCCCGCTGGCTGCAAGGCAAATGACCTGCATTTTCCGTGGAATCTGGCTCCTGGGCTTTGCCGGGTTCGGGCCCAGAAGCACTGCCGTCGTTGGCATTTTTAGGGAGTAATTGCCGCGTTCGAGGACCGCTCACCATGCGCCCCCAGTCAGGAGGCTCACAGTGCTGTGGTGACATCAGCCTGCCCCCCCCCCACCAATGGTCCAGCAGGCCACTCTGCCTCTTATCTCCTGTCTTGTGAGATCGTGCCCTCAGGCCCCAGCAAAGCCGCGTGTGCGGTTTCGGGCCTGAGAGGGAATGCTGCAGCTGGAAGGGGCCTTTGCGGACGTCTCCGACCCGTCAGGCCCGTATGTCAGCAGAAGCAGAAAAGCTTGTGCCTCGCTTGTCGGTGCTCCGGCAGGACTGTGACGTCCGCGATGTGAAACACTCCTTATTCACGCTCTTTTTCGTGATCCATTTGGATGACTGCATTTCACAGGTCTTGCCTGCTGTCAATGTCTGCAGTCTGGCTCAGTGTGCCGGGGTGGGGGACGGCCCCTGTTCCCTGTGCCGGGGTGGGGGACGGCCCCTGTTCCCTGTGCCGGGGTGAGGGACGGCCCCTGTTCCCTGTGCCGGGGTGAGGGACGGCCCCCGTTCCCTGTGCCGCGGGCTCCTCCCTCCCCGCTTCCGCTGACGCTGCTTCTGGCAGTGCGCGTGTTTTTCTTCCCGACACTGGGGGTGATGATAAACCAGCTTCTTATGCACTTTCTGAGTGCCTCACTGAGTCAGAAGCCCCTCCCGCCAGCAAGGCAGCGGCCGCTGTTTCCCGATTTAAACCTGCCGCGGGAACAGCTTTCCGGAGGCTTATCTGTCCACCGCGGCCTCGCACGGTTTATTTTTAGCTCTAATGCTCAGCTCCCGATCGAAGGGTCTCTCATCCTCCCTGTGGAGGCCCGGCCGCCTTCAGACTCGGGAGCGATGAGCTGGGGGAGGGGCGACACAGACGGGCGCGGCGCTCCTGCATACCCAGAAATGAATGCCCGCTGTCTCCCCCAGAATAGCCTGGTGCCCCTCCCAGCGCCGACTGACAGGGCCACTGCTGAAGTGTGTGAATGTGACCTTTGCTATCTGGGGCTTACAGACACCACTTTCAGCTTCATAATATGGTGTTAAGCACCTGGAATGCCGCAGCGCTCTCTGCCCTGCTCTGCTAAGCTCTGCCCTACGCTACGCTGTGTTGCTCTGCTCTGTTCTGCTCTGCGCTGCACTCTGCTCTACCCTACGCTGTGCTGCCCTGCTATTCTGCGCTCTGTGCTGCACTCTGCTCTGTACTGGTCTGCTCTGCTCTGCTCTGCATGCTCTGCTCTGCACTCTCTGCTCTGCTCTGCACGCTCTGCTCTGCTCTGCACTCTCTTCTCTGCACGCTCTGCTCTGCACGCTCTGTTCTGCATGCTCTGCTCTGCACTCTCTGCTCTGCACGCTCTGCTCTGCACTCTCTTCTCTTCTCTGCACTCTCTGCTCTGCACGCTCTGCTCTGCACTCTGTTCTCTGCTCTGCACTCTCTGCTCTGCACGCTCTGCTCTGCACTCTCTGCTTTGCACGCTTTGCTCTGCACTCTCTGCTCTGCACGCTCTGCCCTGCACTCTCTGCTCTGCACGCTCTGCTCTGCACTCTGTTCTGCACGCTCTGCTCTGCACGCTCTGCTCTGCATGCTCTGCTCTGCACTCTCTTCTCTTCTCTGCACTCTCTGCTCTGCACTCTTCTCTTCTCTGCACTCTCTTCTCTGCTCTGCACTCTCTTCTCTGCTCTGCACTCTCTTCTCTGCTCTGCACGCTCTGCTCTGCACTCTCTGCTCTGCACGCTCTGCTCTGCACTCTCTTCTCTTCTCTGCACGCTCTGCTCTGCACTCTTCTCTTCTCTGCACTCTGCTCTGCACTCTTCTCTTCTCTGCACTCTCTGTTCTGCACGCTCTGCTCTGCACTCTCTTCTCTTCTCTGCACTCTCTGCTCTGCACGCTTTGCTCTGCACACTCTGCTCTGCACTCTCTGCTCTGCACTCTCTTCTCTTCTCTGCACTCTCTGCTCTGCACGCTTTGCTCTGCACTCTCTGCTCTGCGCAGCCTCGTCTCTCGACATTCCCCATCCCCCCGCGTTGTGCCGTGACGTGCCGCTCTCCCTATCCGTTCCTCCTGCTCCCCCCAGGCCTATTACCCACCTCCTAGACCCATTAGGTTTCTCTTCACCAGCAGCCATGGCACCGGCATTGAGCCGCCCCAGCACTGCTTCTGCCTGCCACACCACTTCCTGTCCGCGCCATAACAGTAATTCCTTTTTACTGCCAGCCTTTATCGACCCGGGCTACTAAGCTTCTGGGCTCTTAGTGCAGAGACATACAGAGAGCTGCAGCTTCTTCTCGGTCGTCTGTGAGGGAGAGAGCAAGCCCCGTCGAGCTTCGGCAATAACCCCGGCAGGACGTTGAGTACATTAACCCACGGAACTGAAATGCACTTTTAATAAATGATATGGACTCTGGTGAAAGTAGGTCAGACGGCATGGTGCGGCATGGACCTGCTGTTTGGCACGTGAAAGGATAATGCAGGACGGATCCCCAGCTCGGGTGGCCGGCTTCAGGGGGCCCACTTCTCTACATCGTGTTTGGTCAGAGGAAGATGACTGCAAGGAGATTTTTTCTGCTTGGTAATAATGTACAGTACTCTGCAAAAGTCTTAGGCAGTCAAAGAAAATGATGTTTAAATGACCATCATGTTAGAGTAGAACTATGGTTCTTTTCTGTCAGAGTGTGTCAGCTTAGCCATTTCAAAACCTCTCCTAAAATCACCCCAGTATTTGCAGCAAACATCCCATGTATTTTTTTACTCGACCATTAGTATGCTGGTATTTAGGGACCATTAGTATGCTGGTATTTAGGGACCATTAGTATGCTGGTATTCAATACCACATAGAGTTATTAACTAATTAATTAATTAAGTGAGCTGGTGGTGAAATGTAATGAGTACATGGAATGCCGGGTATGCCACTGAGGAGAGGTTTGGGAGCTGAAGTGGTGATCATCTAGGCACCCAGCAAGATATCAGTGACTTCTGAAAGAACAGCAAATATCCCTGTTAGTTTTTATTGTGTTACTCTTCATTTCCATGCTGTTATGATCAGTTGTGTTTTTGTTTGGAGCAAATACACAAATACTACGCATAAAAAATGCTTTAAACATTTCCTTTGACTGCCTAAGACTCTTGCACAGTACATTAGCTTAAGACCTCATGGCCCACCTGTATGTTTCTCTGGGGCATCCAGTTACTTCTTTGCTGGCATCCCCTTCTGGCAGCCAAGCAGCCCGTGTCCCATCCCGCGATGCCCTCTCTTAGATTTACAAGGCTAGCTCATCAACCGCCACGCCCCCTGCTGGCCGCACTTCCCTCATTGTGATAATGCGCTTCCGTTCCACTGATGGTCTGGCTCACAGCTCGCTGTGCTCTGCCTTCTCCTGCAGGCGACATCACACAGAAAGGCTATGAGAAGAAGCGCTCGAAGCTGCTTGGGGCCTACCTGCCACAGCCGTCAGGTAAGGGGAGTCACGGTGGGCGCTTGCTTTACTTGGATGGGAATCTGGGTCTCTTCCCCACTAAGGCCTTGGTTTGAGGTTGATTCTAAGAGACACACACTAATCTCATAAGAGCCTGGTGCCTCGTCTCTGGGGCCATTCCTGCTCTTGCCCTTTACACCCTTTGTGACAGATTGCCTGCTCCGGAGACACTGCTGGGCTGAGTACGGTGTGAAGAGACAGAGGAAAGCTTTTACCCAGAATGCACCAGTCCCCTCATGCAGCGGTACATTAAACTGTGATAGGCTGTCTAGTGGACTAATCTACCTCTGCAGTTATTTCCCTCTTAAATAATGGAAGTCGGTCCTGCTGTGCCGGTGGAACTGGGCTGATCCTAGGAGCTGGCGGTGATTTGTACCCAGCCGTAACTGCAGAGTAACGAACTTTCCCAGCCTGTAGTTTCGGATCCGCTTTTTGGGTGCGGAACCTGGTGCTGGGGGGGGGGCTTCTGCTTTCATAGGGATGTGATGCATTCATGTGTGCCTCCTATCTGCTGTCAGTCCAGTGTGTAAGTAAGCGTGTGTAGAGGCAGACAGGTGAGCGACATGTGAGCCCGGGCGGGGTGGCAGCTCTGACAGACTACACATATACATACACACTGTCACACTCTCTCTGCCCCTCCTGCAGGGGTGGAGCTGCCAATGGCTCCGGACCGCCGCGCTGCCCTGGTGCCGGCGTCCTCTCGCTACCACCGGCGGCGCTCTTCGGGATCCCGGGACGAGCGCTACAGATCCGGTACTGTGTCTGCCTGTGCCTGTCTGTCTGCCTGTGGTTGTGACCGCCTGTGCCTGTCTGTCTGCCTGCCTGTGCCTGTCTGTCTGTCTGTGCCTGTCTGCCTGTGTTTGTGACCGCCTGTGCCTGTCTGTCTGCCTGTGTTTGTGACCGTCTGTGCCTGTCTGCCTGTGTGTCTCTGCCTGTGTCTCTTTCTGTCTGTGCCTGTCTGCCTTTGTTTGCCTGTCTGTGTCTTTATGTGTGTGTCTGCACCTGAGTGTCTGTACATCTGTCTGTGTGTCTGTGATGTTTTTATCCGCGTTGAACTCCATGCTGACCTGGGATTGGTACAGTGACTGTGTCATAGTTACCCCAAAGCTCCGGGTCTGTATGGCTTCCCCCCGTCCGTGGGGTTACTCCCCAAAGCTGCTTTCTGCTTGACTGTGGCCTTGGTATTCAACTCTGTCGTATCTGAAGTCAGGACTTGGATCCAGATACTTTTTTTTCTTCTATTTAACACATTTTAATCGCGCCACTTAACAGCTTTTCTGTTAAAGACAGATGCACGACGGATCCCACTCAAAGCCCACGCAATTCCCTGTCCTGCTATAACTTTGGCCCGGGTGCTGGTCAGTTTGGCATCCGTGGGTCCCCTAAGACAGCACCTCGGCCCCCTTCACGTCCTGCTCACTCCTGGCATGTTTTAAGCGTATTGAGTGCTGCAGATTGAGGAGTTCTATAATTAGCACGAGTTAAAATTAGTGGCTAACCAGAAATCCTGGCATCGCTGAGACTCAGGCATGCGGCGGTGATGAGTCCGAATCCCCCCCCACCTCTCCGACGCTGGCGGGCCAGCTGGAGAGTCGCAGTCACTTCTGTGCAGCCGTTGCTATGCACCTGTGACACGCTGAGCGGTTGCCAGGCAACTTGCATCCTTGACACCGTCTGTCTCCCTCTCAGCCGCCGTGGCTCACTCCATTTCTCGCTCCTTCTCCCCCCCCCCCCACAGATGTGCACACAGAAGCCGTCCAAGCAGCACTGGCCAAACACAAGGAGCGTAAGATGGCGGTGCCCATGCCCTCGAAGCGGCGCTCCCTGGTGGTTCAGACCTCCATGGATGCGTACACCCCGCCAGGTGAGCACCCCAAGGGGCACCGGGCCCATGGCCACATCTTTTAGGATGGCGGTGAGGGGAGGGTCGCGTTCCAGGCCTTTGGAACCATGCTGATTCTGTGACCGCCTTGTGGGGAGCGGCCCAGATGGGGAGCGGCCCAAATGTGGTTAGCTCGCCGGCCACAGAGGCAGCCGAGAGGTAAGGGAGCAGCACCAGCGCCGGCCTGAGAGAGCTGCCTGCTTCCATGGGCCGTGCCGGGTCTCAGGGTGCAGCTGTTCCTGGGTCGGTTATGTCACCGCTGGTGCCTCGGGTGCTAATGACCTGGCTGCTGTGGAGTGCTGCTCCGCCTTGACGGGGTCGCCAGCATGCGATGGGGAAGCATTCAATCACCATGAATCATGGGGGCCTTGTGTTGACCACCACAGTAATGCGCACTGAAGCCCTGCCTCAGCTCAGAATGTCTCGCCTTCTGTATCTGGTGGCCACCTGATATGCAAACCACATGCAAATTGACTTTGCAGCACCCTGGCTCACCCCCTCCAATAACCGGCCTGTTACAGGGCGTGGGGGGGCATTCTGTGGTAATGCTTTATTACTGCACTGTGGGGCTGTCTCTGCTGGGCCCACACTGTCATGGATACAGTCCCCTCACCCAGTTTTTTTCCCAGACACGTCATCAGGGTCGGAGGAGGAGGGGTGCATTCCCGGGGGCGGCACGCCCAGCTCCGGCCAGGGCAGCGTCAGCATGGAGCACTGGATCAGCCGCGCCATCCACGGCTCCACGCCGTCCTCCACCACGTCGTCCTCATCCTCGCAGAGTGGGGGCAGCAGCGCCGCCAGCCGCCTGGCCGACGTCATGGCCCACGCACACGCCGGTGGGTGGCGTCAGAGAGCCATTTCCCATGATGCACCTGGCATCTGCTTGTTTGACCATAGGCGGAGCACGGAGACCACCACATGTTCGGTGGCTTGTATGTAGGTTAGTTAAGTTCAGGGCGATCTGCGGGGGGGGAACGTGTGAACTGTTAATGGTCGGCTTGCTTGTGAAATCCCCTCTGGCCTTCGGACACTTGTGTGGTCATATCAGTGCAGGAGGTTTGTCAGGATCGCAAAACGCTTATCAATTTTCAAATGGCAAAACCCAGGTGAAATGTGTTATGTTTATTCATGCAGTCGGACACACTTGAATGTGATTGTGATGTTTGCACCTTTTCCATAGTCACACATCCTGGTGAAAAAGCCAACGTGACATTAGAAACGCTCCTTTTGGGATGGATATTTGAGCACACATTCCAGGAGAGCAGTCATGCATAAAGTACAGGAATGGTGCGAGGGAGGGGTTTTATTTCTGCAATGAAGCATTAAAGCGAGAGGGTGCAGGGGACAGGGACATGGGGATAGGGGGATGGGGACAGGGGACAGTGGGATGTGGACTGGGGAGGGGGATAGGGATTGGGGGATGGGGACAGGGACATGGGGATGGGGGACAGGGGGACGGGGACAGGGGGCAGGAACACTGGGATGGGACAGGAATACAGCTTGAGGCCCGATAGCGCATCCCCCCGCCTTCCTCCCCTAGCGTTGGCCGAGCTGTACCCGGGTACTCTCTAACTCTCCTGCCTCTGCGTCCCACCCCGCAGGCCCGATAGCGCACCTCTCGCTGCGGAGGAAGGTCCAGCCCGGGCCCCTCGAGAATGGCAGTTCCTTCCGCCGCTCCTGCGAGTTTGGATCAGAACTCTCCTGGCCCCCTCCCCTGGAGTCAGAGGGTCAGTAGGCCCCCATCTCGCCTCCCTCAGCCTTGGCAGATTCCCTTATATATTATACCATGTGGTGCGGGGGGGCCCGTCAGTGTCACAGCAGCACTGGAGTGACCGGGTGACATGGCCACAGCTTCTTACGATCACTAGCCATGTGGAATACACAGCGATGGCTTCCAGGCCGGGCAGGATGCACAGTGCTGGGAGCTGGAGGCTGATCTCAGCTACAGTCATAGTGCTGATTGCTGAGAGTAACAAGGTCAGTTACGTGTCCCGGTGGCCGCTTGTGACGTGCTCCCCGTGCCGCTATTCTGGGAAACCCTGGCCTTTTGGTTTGTCCAGGGGAATGTTTGCATCCCTCGTCACAGCTGGGAGCTGACCACAGAATGTCTGCAAGCGAAATCCCTGGGAGCCGTCTTTCCGCTGAGAGTTACGGAAAGTGCTCCCATCTGTCAGATGGACGGCTGCCTTCCTGCGGCGCGGCAGCAGCGTTCGGGCTCCTGGAGCAGTTAGTGGCTTGATGTTGCTCTGTTCAGAAGACTGGGAAGTGCTGACCAATCGACCAATCCTGACCACAGCATCTGGGGGGGGGGCATCCCAAAGGTCCTAATGCAGTGGTACTGGGCACTGTGGCTTTGCCTTCAAACTGGAGCACCTTGACAAAAGTTAACAAGGAAAAGCGGACTTTAAGTGAGTGGGATTGCGAGACCGGCTGTGGGGTCACATAATTATGATGGGGACTTTGTGACCCCTGCAGATTACAGAATGAGAGCTGCATTCTGCTTGGGGTGACTGATAAGGTGGAATATTTTTTTCCCCTTTTTAAAATTTGTTAAACATATTGTGGAAGTCACCCTGAGACCCTCACTCTAAGAAGGCCTGCCCTAACGCCGGTGTGTGTATTCCTGCGTTAGATGTGGGTGTAATTGCCTCACTGTCCTGTAGGAAGCCGGGGGGTGGGGGTGGCTTTGGCAGTTACCTGGATCAGGTCTGTCTCTGCTTCATACTCTTTTGAACCACTCAGTTGTATCTGAAGTCAGGACTTGAAGCGTTCGAAGCCTCACACACAATGTTTGTGATGTGTAATCCTGGGGATGTGATGTGTAATCCTGGGGGTGTGATGTGCAATTTTGGGGAGGGGTAATGTGTAATCCTGGGGAAGGGTGATGTGTAATCCTGGGGAGGGGTGATGTGTAATCCTGGGGGTGTGCTCTGACTGAGCCTCCGTTTCGCTCCGCAGAGAACCACTCGGCGCCCCCCGACGTCACCACCTATGCCTCGGAGCACCCTGTCCAGGTGGAGAGGCCCCAGGTGTCCACCATTCCTCGGACCGCCCCAAAGTACGGCAATGCGGAGCTCATGGAGACGGGCGACGGTGAGTGAGCAGGCGTCAGCTGCCGCGCCATTGCGGGGGGCAAGTCCACCCAGGTGCCCATGTCACCCACACCTCCGCCCCCCCCAGGGGTCCCAGTGAGCAGCAGGGTGTCGGCCAAGATCCAGCAGCTGGTGAACACCCTCAAGCAGCCCAAGCGCCCCCCCCTGCGCGAGTTCTTCGTGGATGATTTTGAGGAGCTTCTGGAAGGTTCGCTGTTTTCATGCTCGTGTGTGTGTGTGTGTGTGTGTGTGTGTGTGTGCGTCTCTCTAAACACTGGAGCACAACAAGCAGAACTTTGAGATGGATTCTGTAATGAACGGGAAGCCAGTGCAGAGAGGTTAGAAGTGGTGGGATATGCTGAGAATGGCGCCGCCCACTTGGCTAAGCTACAGCCTTCTGGACTAAGTGAAGACGGTCATTCAGTGACTTGTTTACAGTAGCCGAGGTGAGACGTAATAAAAGGATTAATATATAAAAATATATAGTACAAAGAGAGGGCTTAACTTTGGATAGAATTCTGAGCTGACTAAAGCAGGTTTAAGAATAGAAGAAATGTATACCGTATATTCCGGCGTATAAGACGACTGGGCGTATAAGACGACCCCCCAACTTTTCCAGGTAAAATAAAGAGTTT
>JAODKM010000075.1:22694664-22715911 GCA_026780845.1 Petrocephalus sullivani
ATACATTGGTCTTATGGGAATTCGGCCGGGGACTAACGAGTGGTTCGACATAGGGAGGTTTTCGACTTAAGGAGGTTTGACTTAGCGAGGTCCGACTGTACAAACCTGACTCTAAAGAACAACAGGCAAAAGAGGAGGCAATATCAAAATGGACCGGGTGCACAGGATTGCCAGGCACTACAATTGAAGATGAGGACTTTGTTCTTATGATGGACACCATAGATAGGAAACTGACTGTTCCAAAGAAAACTAAAATAAACAATCTGATAGACAAATATTATGAATGTGAAATACATTCAAAAGAAGATTGGTTCATGCTACTTTTGCGTTGAGCAAAATAAACCAGTACACATATTGCTGGCCCTGGAACAAGTAGCCCACCCACATACTGCACAGTCAATCAAAGCATGTGTGGATAAATGCGTGCAAGAATGGGGCATATCACATGAGAAGATCATCACGGTAATAACAGACAATAGGAGTAATATGGTGGCAGCATTTAAACCCATCACACCAGAGGGAGACGAAACCTCGTCAGAGGAGTCATTAGACTCCCCTATGATTGAAAGTGACTCTAAGCCTGAAACTGATGACCAGCGGTGAGCCAATAAAAATTGTATAATCGCAATTTCCTTCATTAAAATTTTGTCTGCTAAACAGAAACCTTTCCATGTAACTATGCTTATTTGTCTCCATTCCTCTTATTAGATACCATCATGTTCGCCTGGATATGGAGCGGATGCCATGTATGGTGCACACCTTACAGCTTGTCGTCCACATGATACAAAAGGAGGCAGGTATCAAGAGAGTCCTTGATAAAGCAAGGTCAATTATAAAGCTCTTTCGCAAGTCCTCAGTTGCAACACAAAGGACACTGGATGAGTGTGGCCTTATTGTTGTAAATAACTGCCCCACTCACTGGTCAAGCACATTCAACATGGTTGCACGACTCCTTAAAGCGAAGGACTCAGTCTGCAAAATCGCAAATGACATGGAATGGGACAGCTTGCTCCCTAGTGAGTGACAAAAGCTGAAGACATTGCATGAGCTACTGCTGCCTTTTGCAGAATATACTCAGACCCTTCAGAGTGACACCATGTCCATGTCTCTGGTGGTTCCTGCCCTATTTGATCTGGCCAGCCACCTTGCTGACTTTGAAGGGAGCACTAGTCATCGGGGCTTTGCTGCTCTTGCGGGAAAAATGAAGGGAAGTATGAACCAGTGTTTTGCCTGGATCTTGGACCCAGCCAATGAAAATTTCTCACCACTTGTAGCAGCTGCCTGTTTTGTCAACTGTACTGTATGTGAAACCCTTCTTTATGTAGCTGATGATAATATTCAGGAACTGCTCAAACAGGCTGAGGGGTATGTGGTCTAATCAACTCAGTCACACTCACAACATGAGGACCAGCTTGAAGTTAATGGAGAGGAAACAGGGAGAAACTAGAAGCAGCACCATCCTCATCAAAGCAGCCAGTCTTCAGGTTTTTTTTTCAAAATTCGGCTCAAAGCCTAAACAGCGACCTCCACAAGCAGCATGAGGCAGCAGGTCATAAAGTATAAGGAGGAGCTTTCACAACCCATTACTTATGATACAGGAACAGTTTTCTGGTTGGGAAAAAGTGACATTTTTATCACAGCTTAAAACATTTTCCTTAGACTTACTGGCTATGCCAGCTTCTAAAGCTTTTGCAGAGAGGGTTTTCAGTGTAACAGGTGACCTCACTAGAGGTCGGCGCAATAGAGCAAGGGTGATGTTAGCACGAAGTGCATTCCTTAAAATGAATCAAACCAAATAAATCTGTGGTATTCTGTGGTTACATTGACAACACCTCTGTACAAACATTATGCACAGTCTAATTTTAAGGTACTTACATTTTTTACTGATATTATCTGCTACTGAAAGAGGATAGTGAAATATGTTTCTATGATTTGGATTTTTTTTTTCTTGATAATGGGCATAAATCCCTGATACAATTATTGGTCTTTTTCTATGAAGATTTGAGAATTTCAGATTAAACATTTAATAGTGAACAATAACAAGTAAAAACATTACAAATATTTATTTTCATATTTTTATTTTAATATTCAGAGAGACCAGGCCTGGTGGCATTATAGCCTATGCACTTTTTCTTTGACGTGATTTTATCTTTGCACTAATGGCACTGTAGATTTTACTGTACTCAGTTTACGAGTAAATAAACATGTTTGCATTTCAATTAAGAGTGAAATCTCTGTCTTTGTATACTGCACAATCAGACCTTAACATTCCTTAACATTGGTTTCATTTCATCTTGGTGAACATAATGACTTTCAGAAATCTAATGGGAACTTTAAACATTACAGTTTGGACTTTTAATTTTGGTCTTCTAAATCAACTGTAGTTTTAGTCGACTGTAATCTTATGATATTTAGTCAACAAAAACTATACTAAAGCTAAAATAATTTAGAAGACTAAATTATGACTGAAACTAAATTACATTTTAGTCAAAAGACTATAACTAAAACTAAATAAAAATTTGCTGTCAAAATTAACACTGTAATCAGGTACTCTTTCTACCTATAAAAGTTTTGTGTTTTTGGCAACATTAGTTGTTAATTGTGTAAAAATGTATCTCACCGTGTAACATTTTTATGGATGATTTTCCCCATAAACTATCTTAAGGTTCTTACAAGAAGGCCCTTGACAAGGCACGGCTGGCAGTAGAAACCTCAAACATAGACACTGACTTGGAAAACACAAGAAAAAGGCTACCCCACCAGCCCTCCCAGTCCCTCCAACATGTAAGTATTAATTTTCCATCTATTCCTAAAACTATCAAAATAATGAAACCTATCAAGCTGCATTTTCTTGGCCATAACACATATCTTTGTTGTACTTTTGGCTCCTTTGACGTCCTTTGACGAGTTCTCCAAACAATAAGTTCAGTGTTACCATATTAAAATGCTCCAGTAGTAATAAGCAACATGCATGTGAAAAATCTGTTCCAAAAACTTTGCTCAAAATATTGATGTATAAATGTTGATGATCATTTTAATTTTTTCTTCTTTAATAGCTGGAACTTCACAAGTTGTTTCAGAAAATCATTCCAAAATGATTCTCATAGTCAGTTTTATACTGGCAAAGAGTCAAAATTAGTAATTGTTTATGTGTTATAAACAAAATCCGTTTTGTTCAAGCTGCATTTGATAATCATCCACATAATATCATTAAGACATATTTTTTCCATTTGAAACAGAGAACAATGCATCATCCTTTATTTATTGTTTGTGTCTGCAGAGCATGGTCAGCCAGCAGTGTTGGTTTCTGTTGGATGAGCATGTGCTACAATTTCTCACACAAATGACTTGGAGTTCTGTAAAATTAATTCTTCTTGTAGCTTTGCCTAACTAAAACCTGAGCAGCATTATTAGAAACATGTGAGGATGTACTAATGCCAGCTAACATACACAATAATGCTTTTTATATTTCAGATTTCAAACTGAAAGTTCTGATAAAACTCAATAAAATTTATAGAATACCAGGAAGAAGTCCTTAAAAACCAGCGGCTTAGCATGTCTGCTAACTCTGTGGATGAGGATGACATCATTGATCACCCTTGTGCGCTTCAGACCCTAGAGAAAGAGCTGGAGGATAAATTGAATAAGAAAGAAATGGTGAGCATTCCATTTTTAAAACCTTTTCTTTATTTTCATAATATGCTTCTCTAAATGTACTTGTGTTTCTTCAGCATATGATAAGATGAACTATGAATAAAAAAGTAGTGTATCATACTAAATTAGAAAGAGGATCCAATACATGTAACATTTTGCCTTTCTGTCTAATTGAAAGAATAAAACACAGGCCCTTAAGAAAAAAGATAGAGACGCACTCACCCTAGTCAAGCTAACAAAGATGTTTATTAAATGAAAGGAATGCAAAACAACCAACCGAACGGGCATCCAGAAAAATGCATCCAGAGGCTCATGCTGTTGAAAACTCAAAATTCCAAACTCCAAAGCAAAAAAGTCTTTAAGATGTGTCCCAGCACGATGTTCAGAATGCTTAGAATAGTCAATGAGGCTTCTTTGGCACACCACTAATTTAAAGCAGTATAAACACATATAATTCACAGAACAGGTCATTCTAGACAGAGGCAGTTAAATCCAGAACCATAGTGTCTGGCATGAGCTGGGTAAGAAACTAAATTAGCTTCAGACAGCAAGAGAACAAAGTACTATTATGGTGTAATAATAAACAGACACAGACTGTGTGGATCTGGTGGCCCAAGTATGCAGCCATTAGGCTGCCATGTGACATTGATAACAGCATATCCCAATTTCATGGCTGTTCACGAGTTCATCTGACAGGTGCTAGAGCCATGAAATTAATAATTTTGACTCTTTGCCATAGCTTGCTCCTTGCTATATTATTTTCTTTTTAAATCTTATTTTCTAATTATGAATTCCTGGTTATCATTTGATCTTTCATGTTTATGCATGAATGTAATGAATGATAATTATTCCTACTGTTTTTCCATGACTTTCTTACAGATAAACTAGCAGGACAGACCATGAAAGAAACACTGCATATCCAGTAGGCTGCTGCGCTGTGAGGAAACCCGGTGTCACGTTTTCTGCGGGATGAATGACCCATGATGCAGGCTGCGGGTTGAAACCCCTCACGGTGGTGTTTATTTCCAAAATGGGAAAACAATGAGACAAAACGGGAAGCACACCACACGCAACATTGACAACAACCGACAGGGCTAACAGGACTCAGACTAACTAATAAAGGGCAGGACATCAGGGAGCAAACACGATGCAGGTGTGCGGGGTACGACGGGCAGGGCTGAAGGTGACATATCCCCTCCCCCAAAGGCGCGCCCAGAAGGAACAGAGGGACCAGGAGGCAGAAACAGACGAGGAGGTAACAGGGGAGACACAGGTGGACAAAACAGCCTGGGCCGGGGGGGGAACGGGGAGCCCGAACCTCATACCACTAGGCCACCACCATCCCCCTTCTTGCGAGAGAGGTGGAGGTTTCTAGTTACACAAAGTACTCTTTTAATATAGAAGACAATCTCTAAAATACTTAGTTACCCTATTTTAACCGTTTCCCAGTTTCTGTGAGAGCGATGGAATGGGAAATAATAGGTGAGGCACATCTATAAGGGTAATACATAAAACATAATGATTCTCTAAAGACACATAAAGAAACATATCTAAATACTGATGTCAATAAAAAGGAAAACATGGAAATACACGTACATGGCATGTACTGGGAAACTTAAAACAGATCTTTGTTCTTCAGGGTGTCTGTGGTCTGTGTGTGTGGAAACACTGGTCTCCTTTGTCCCGTCCTCTTATCAGGAGTTAATGGTGCATCCCCTCTCAGGCTAGGCTGCTAAAGGGGGTACCACATTGTACCATGCTCAGACTGTCTATGTCAAGGTTTCCAAAGCTCTGGGCCATAAAACTTGGAACGTTGGTCTTCCATTTAGCTTGTTATCTGGGTGCCTTCCCTGTATGTGTATATGCAATCCTACAGTGAAGTGTCTGATATTTACAAAATTACAACTTTTGAGATCGTTGCTTGTTTACATACAAGTTTTGCCCTGCAAAACAAAAAAAACAGCTTTAAGTTTTTATCATTTAAAATAAGCCTAACACAGTACAGTCTCACAAAAAACAGGTGCAGCAAATTGGCCTCAATAACATGAATAAAAGATAAAGAATATTTATTTTTTTCTCCCATCCCCAGTTACTCTATATCACAGTGTAGTAACACACAGCCCACAGGAAGTGTATAGTGTCTGTACCTGACATACTGCACATCTGCTACGGCCCAGTCTGGGGCTGAATGAGATGCAAAAGGACCAAACAGACAGGGACCACAGAAAAACAGGGACATCAAACATGTCTGACCTTTGTGACAGTGATAGCAGCAGAGTGATGTGATGGTACAGGAGAGAAGGGCAACACAAGGCAGGAGAATCCAAGGCAGCATATCCAGATTAATGATCTCGGGCTGAGGGGTCTGGAGAGGGTGGGCAGTGGACTGGCCTCCAGGATGGTCTGTAAACGGTGTATTTTCACGTGATAAGCAGTGACTACTGCTGTCAGCCCAGCCTCCTGAGTTCTCTGGAGTGTTCCATTTGGCTTACACTCATCAGAACTCATCAGAAGATTTTTTAGTCATATGCCATTGGCCACTAGCACCATTCCCACATAACTATAGTGATTTGTAGATGTATATACGTAATTGCAAACTGAGCATCGTAAAATTATAATTCATAATAGCAAAATGTGAGTGAATGGTGTGTTGTTCCTTGCCTTGTGCCTGTAGCGACCATGAATAGGACACACGGTTTCAGAAAATGGATCCACGCATCTTCAACTTTTAATATAGATTTGCGTTTCGTAAAATGATCATATATTCATGACATTTAAGTACAATTACTTTAGATGTACATTTATTTGTATATTAAGTTACCTGTGAATTTCAGCTTTGTACAATGTCCAAACTTTGTGTTTGAGGTTTGGACACAGCAGTAGATCAGCAGATCTGCCTCAGTGATGTTCTTCAGCTGCAGATTGTGTGTGGAGTTAAAGATGGGAGTCACTCTCCCTCTATATTCATCTCTGATGTTAACAGGGCTTATCTGCCTTGCAGATATGTATTTTAGGTCCATGACCCTGACTGGTATGTGGTCTGACTGCAGGTAAAACCAGGAGACCTCCGTATTTACAGGGATCCCACAAGGCAGAGTGACTGCTCCTTCAGGCTGGACCTCTGTCACCGCCACCTCCTCAGCCTGGGTCACCAGAGCAGCAGTACAACCTGGAGACACAGAAAACAGAGTGTCCATGCATTGTATTGCTGATAGGTGAGTTGAACCACTGCAGAAAATTTTCTTCAGCACATCCCATAGACTTTCAATGGGGTTAAGGTCAAAACTCTGTGGTTGCCAATTCACATGTGAAAATGATTCCTCATGCTCCCTGAACCACTCCTCGACATCTTGCCATCTTGGCATTCTCACCCTGTAATATGCCCATGCCATTAGGAAATAATCCACCTATGGGATAATTCAGTAGATTCGGGTACTCAGCTGACTTCACCTTACTGCTGCATTGCATTGCCGAGCTGTAATAATGATCCAGTCACTGACATTTAAGTATTTGTTGATTGAAATTCTAATGGCAACCTTTCTTTTGGCCAGGCAGTATATGTTATTAAAAAGGACTGGATAATGTTATAAAGTGCTGTAGTGATAATCAACTGCATTAAGATATTTACAATAGTGACCTGCATCGACTGGGACATCACTGTCCTGAATCCCGGACACTTTGAGCTAGGACAGGATTTGTAAACTTCCATTTCAATTAAAAGGACCTGGATTTTACTTAAGCGCTGCATTCTGCTGTGTGCTGATTGTCAGCCTCCTATAATACTGCACGTATCACTAATGTTAATGTGAAACAGAAGAAATGAACTATTAGCCAAGCAAAGGAGTCATTCAGGTTTAAAGTAGTTTGTAAAACCTGAAGTAGCTTAAAGTGTCCGGGATGACATGGATTATCTGGTCACTCTATTTATATTTAAGGTTTACACTTCTGTAAGTCAGTGTTCAATAAATGTTGAGAAATGTGATATTTTACTATGCAAACACGTCCAATTATTGGCCAAAAAAAAAAAAATCGGCAGCATATGTCAGCCATCGCCCGACCCTGTCTTCTAAATATCGGCATTGGCTATAGAAAAACCCATATCGATTGACCTCTATCACCAACACACATCCCCGTTCCCCCCTGTCTACAGCTTCTTCTGCAGTGTACATCGCATAGACACCGTACTACTACTTTGATTATCAAGTCAAACTCTTTCATTTATGGAAAAAGTTGTTGTAAAATTGTTTTTTTCCCAATATATAATAAATTATATATAATAAAAACCATACATTTAGATTTTGGTTTTGTTTGTTTTGCTTGCCATAACACCTGTATTATTCTCAGTATTACCCAATATAATTTGACTTGGTTACCTCATTAACGAATAATAATCATTATCGTCATTATTATCAATATCATTATAGTAGTTCTAGGTTTTATTTGTAATAATATTGCAGTTACACGTGAAGTAATTAATGTTAGTATTTGCAATATGCAGATCAGACATCTGGAAGTGCTAATCACTGTAAACATTAAAATAGTAAAGCATCATGAAATTATTCAGTACTTACAGAGGAATATGAGGCTGAAAAACATTTGTAAGCAATTTTAAGTATTAGAAAATTATCTTTCTTGGAAAAGTTCAAGCTGAGATACAGAAGCCTGGTAGTTAAAAGTGAGCACTAAATGACATCTCACATTCACACCTACACCCTGGTATAAGGTTGTGCGGTTTATTATGAACCCATTACTGAGAGCAAAAGCACTTAGAAATAAGCAGCAGCGTCACACAGGAAGTGGATGAACAGCCTTTGTAGGTCCTGTGAACTCATTCTACAGATAGTGTAGTGTGCTTCTTATTTGCATGTTTGGGTAAGAGCTACACCTGCTACAGCCTCTGATGTAAAATCTCTGATATTCAGACAATCCCAGGCTTCTCTAAGTACTGTAAGGAAACCTCACCATGGCCCTTTGGAGCTGCTTAGAAATTAACCAGGGTCTTTAAAATCTTCTGCTTATTGATTTAGGAGAAAACTGTGGCCATTGAGAACATAAAGACAGCAAACAAAGTATGCAGACAGACAAGATCTTTCATTTAGTTTGTGTTTCAAAACAGGAAACAGGAAACGGCAAACAGAAATTCTCAGAATGAAAAACCAGCAACGTGCAATTTGAGGCAGATCTAATGCATAGGGTAGAGGTAATTTATTCCAGCTTACAAAATGTTACTTAAAATAAACCTACCATTAAAATGATACTGTTCTGAGACTTTTCATTTCTTTGTCAAAGGACAAAATTACATAATCAGCGAGGGGTCAAATACTTATTTCCTCCACTGTATATAACCACTTTTTAAAACGTAAGACAGTCGCGTTTTAAGAATTTCCGAGCGGAGCCCCACTGTCGTGGTGTGCTTCTCCGTGGGTTGGTGTCTCCCAGAGTCGTGCTTTGTGGCAATTCAGCAGGCTTCCTATGCTTGATCTCCTCTATTTGGCGGCGGACATTGTGATTGGGGATGACCGTATGTGGCACATTGAGATGAGCCAAACCCTGTAGAAATTCCCCTCAGCCCACAGGTCTTCTCGCATTGGCCACATTCTGTGGATTGGTGATGTTTTTAAGCAAATCAAGCATATGGGACCTCATGATTTTTTTTTGTTTTACCATCACAAACAAACTCCCCACAGAGGTTCCATGAAGTAAGACCAGGGTTTTCAAGCCTTTTACCCATCATATACTTGGCCTTTTTCTTGCTATGCTGTGACATGTTCATCCTTGATAACATCGCCAACAGTAGCACATGTGTCAGCGGGAGCATTTGTGTCATTGAGGCTGTTGACACTTTCTGCTGATGGTCCTGCACTTTTCCGTGGGTTGACCCTGTGCAGGGTTCTCCAAACATCACTGTGGTCGAGACAGAGTGTGACGGGCTTTTATTGCTGTTGTGTTATTTTCCTCAAACCGGCTAAAATATATGTTAAGTGTGTTGAGGAAGTCAGTGATATCATCACAGGGTGGCGGGGAGGGTTTATAGTCTTTAATAGACAGGATACCTTTCCATAGGCACTTGGGATCCTTTGAGTCCGTAAAGTGACTCTGGATTTTATGTCCACGTTTTGCAGCCTTGGCTGTCTCACGCCTCAGTTAAAGTTAGCTCTAGCATATCTGAGAGCATCTCTGTCCCTGGATTTGAAGGCCGTATTATGTGCTCTTTTAAATAACACCATGTAATTGGAATTAAGGTTCATGGTCCAGCTTTTCTTACCTTGGAAGAAAAGATTCTGCACCAGATATACAACACTTAAATTTCTGTGGTGCGTATACTTGGCAAATGCTTTTTCCACTTCATTATTATCGCAGACTTATCTGCGATAAATTATTATAATATTGATTTTATTTGCTTGCAAAAGCTTGTCGTCACACAAGGACTCTGGTATCCCTTCCACAAATTTAATAGTCTTTATTTTGTACAAAAATTCATCATAAATAGAGGCTGCCAGTAGAAATAGCCATCCATCCATCCATCCATTGTCTCCCGCTTATCCGTAGTCGGGTCGCGGGGGCAGCAGTCTAAGCAGGGACATCCAGACTTCCCTCTCCCCGGCCACTTCGTCCAGCTCTTCTGGGGGGATACCAAGGCGTTCCCAGGCCAGCCGAGAGACATAGTATCTCCAGCGTATCCTGGGTCTTCCCCGGGGCCTCCTCCCAGTGGGACATGCCCGGAACACCCCACTAGGGAGGCGTCCAGGAGGCATCCTGACCAGATGACCGAGCCACCTCATCTGGCTCCTCTCAATGCGGAGGAGCAGCGGTTCTACTCTGAGCTCCCCCCAAATGACCGAGCTTCTCACCCTATCTCTAAGGGAGAGCCCAGCCACCCTGCGGAAGAAACTCATTTCGGCCGCTTGTATTCGCGATCTCGTTCTTTCGGTCACTACCCACAGCTCATGACCATAGGGGAGGGTAGGAACGTAGATCAACTGGTAAATTGAGAGCTTTGCCTTTTGGCTCAGCTCCTTCTTCACCATGACAGACCGATGCAGCGCCCGCATCACTGCTGATGCCGCACCGATCTGCTTGTTGATCTCTCGCTCCATCCTTCCCTCACTCGTGAACAAGACCCCGAGATACTTAAACTCCTCCACTTGGGGGAGGATCAGAACACTCCACCCTTTTCTGGCTGAGGACCATGGACTCAGATTTGGAGATGCTGATTTTCATCCCAGCCGCTTCACACTTGGCTGTGAACTGCTCCAGTGAGAGCTGAAGGTCACGATCTGAAGAAGCCAGCAGAACCACATCATCTGTAAAAATCAGAGACCCAATCCTGAGGCCACCAAACCAGACACCCTCAACACCCTGGTCATGCACCAAGTCTGTGAGGGATGCAACGTTGATTATTTTTGAATTGGTGCTATGCAACATGATCCCCTTCACCTTCATGCATGTTTTACTCTTAACCGTCCTGTACCCGTATGTTTTAGGACCCCCTGAAACAAATTCCACAATGTGGTCATCAGGGTCTCAGATCTCAGACTGCTGGCATACAGTCCACAGGCTTGCTGAGGAAAATGACAGAATCTGTATCGTGGTACAGCATACGTTTCCCTAATCGGTCCATGAAGTTGAACAGCTCAAGCCTAGCATATGCGGTTGTGAAAGCAGCAATAAACACATTGACATGTCGCGCTACAATAGGGTACCCCTTTATGCCCTTTTATAAACGCTCCTGGATCTCTGATAAGAGTGGTGTTTGTCTGATTTGTCCTCTGACCAAACTTTCCCCAAAGGCTGTTCAAGAACAATTTCGAGATTTGGCATTTAACTTTGTTCACAGTAATGTTTTCTGGGGCCAGACGTATACCATCGTTCTCAAAGTAAGTTTGGATATACCTTTATTCACTCTTTTCCCAGGATGGGTAGCCTGAAGCCTCTTGTTTGCCCTTTAAATGGGTGTTAATGTAGTCTGCAAAGAGGGCTGATGTTCTGCCCTTGAAATTCCATACCATATTTTGACAATCAACCTCATGTGGCTTGTCTCATCAGTCTGTGTATCCCAGCAGTGGGTTACACCAGTTTGATTGTAAGGTAGGATGTAAAGTGTACTGTAAATCATATGCTGAAAGTAGTTAGTTTTAAACTAGTGCCACATTCTTTGTCAGTTGCGCCACTTACAAACTGTGAATTTAACAGTTTGACTGTGAAGTAGTTCACAGTAGAACCCTTCTCAGCTGTTCGGGAATAAGCACACCCATCACTTATTTCTGGCATCTTAACCTCTTTATGGTCGCGCTTCTTGGATGATTTGATCTCCGCTGGTACATTCTGGACCTCATCAGGGTTTCACTGTAAAGAAAAGAAAAAGTTTTATTTTCGAAATGAACATACTCCAATTGAAATTAAACATTTTGGGCTGGTTCAAGCCTAGTCCGGGACTAAATATGGAGAATCCCCATGCAACATTCCACTTTTTTTTGGAGGTTATAGACATTGGTGAATGAGACATCCTCATCACTCCCTGGAGGTCACATTGGTGAATGAGACAGTTTGTCAGAAGTTTGGAGTGACACTGTTTTTTTTTCAATGTCAGTGACCTACACTATGAATATTGATGGGGTAGGTGTCACCACACTGTAATGGTTTGCATACTGTCAATAGTAGTTGTCATTGTCACTGCCACACACCTGCACAATCCGCATTCAAGTCTGTTTCCCCGGTCCTGTCATTAAAGTCTTGTGGTTGTTACTTATTGCTGTTATTTATTGCTGTGTGCATAATAAAGCCCCGATTGTGCAGTAAACCTGCCTGCGTCTCTTCCCTCACTCCTGGAGAAGATGTAACAGAATGATAGGACTCCATAAAAGGAAGGCGCCTCATCTGACCGAGTCGGAGTACCTTGGTCTAGTAGATGAGGCGATCTACTTGCTGCAGCAGCCCGAAGTCCGCACAAACCCAGCGGCACACGCCCAAGCGAGGCTCACTCGGGACCTCCTCGAGGAGATGCACCCTTGGTCGGACGCCTCCCCTCGCAGCGAAAGTCCAGGACAACCTGCTGCAGTTTAGGAACAGGGATGCAGAGACCATGCTGCGGCAGGTGGAGCTGGACAGGGGAGTGCCCCCAGATCTGTGTCGGGGACTCCCTGAGCTGTCCCCGGTCCCACTGCCCACAGCAGGACGGAAGAAGAAGCGAAGGAGCCAGAGATGGGAGGAGCCAATGGAGGTCTCCTTGGAGTCCGTCTTCCTCTCCACTGTCTGCCCTACTGCATGTCGGGAGGAGCCCCTCCCGATTCTGGATCCGTCAGTGTTTGCCCCGGACACGGCCCCCGCTTCCTCGCACCTCCCCGTGGCGCATCTGCAGATTGATGCCGCCGCAAAGCTGCCAGCGCCGGTAGCTCACCCCTTCCGGGGATTGCTGCATGTCAGGAGAAGCCACTCCTAAAGCAGAGCCCGGCGGACACCGCCCTCACTTCACTGCACCTCCCCAAGGCACGTCCGTTCCCAGATCTCTTGGGTGCCGCCTCCGCACCAGAGTTAACTGCTCCCTCCCCGCAGACCTGGGCGTCGCAGCTCTTTGCCCTGCAGGGGCTGTGGTGGAAGCTGGCGGATGACCTGAGGCACTCTCGTCGCTGCCCAGACCCGGGATTCCTTGCAGCAGACGTTCGTGAACATCACTGCGGAATTCTCCCCCTCAGCGCTGGACCAGATTTAGGAAACTCTGAAGGAGCTGGTGCGCCTGCGGAGCGATCGCCCAGCGAAGGTACCTGCTGCATTCCAGTCCGGTCCAGGTGATGGCGCCGCCGCCGCTCTATAGTCTGTTCCTGGTGATGGCTCCACCACGCCCAGTGTACTCCTTGAAGTCCTGTCCGCGCCCAGTGTGTTCCCTGAAGTCCTGGAGGTTCCAGCCCCGGAGGTCCCTGCACCCGATCCTCCGCCATCGCCGCCATGGTCCCGCCTCTCCATTTCCTGAAAGACTTGAGGACACCTGCGGCGGAGTTGCTTCCCACCCGCCCTACCCCCTGGCTCGCCCTCGGTCGCCCTGTCTGTCTGCTTTTGATGCCTTGTTGAACACCTGTGGGGTCTGCGCGGTTACTTGCGGAGGCTGAGCCTCCCTCCTCGCCTTCCTGGGTGCCCCCTTCGGCTTCCTCCTTGACTCCTTTGCCCATCCCTCCGTCTCTCTCCTCGCCCCCTGCGGGGTCCCCTCCTGCCTCGCGGTCACCTGCTGCCCCTGCGGCTGCCGCCCCTCAACTGTGGGGGCTCCCTCGGGCTCCCCGTTCTCTCCCGGCCCCTGCTTTTGTGCTCACTGGTTTTGTCCCTCCTGGGTTTGTGCCCCCTGTGTCTGCTTTTCGTCCTCCTGTTTCTCCCGTGTTCGCTCCTGGTCCTTTTGTTCCTCCTGTTGCTGTTTCCCCTGGGTCCCCTTTCCTGCTGCCCCTGTGCCTGTTTGACCTGCCCATGGTTTGTCAGTTGTTGTCCTGGTTGTTTCCATTGTGTCTGTTCTGTGTGTCTGTCCTGTTCCCGGTGCCCTGTTGATGGTCGGTGCTTTTGTTTTCTAGGTCCTGTGTCCCCGGTCTCGTTCCCTTGCCCACTCTTGGTGCACCTTTGGTGGGGGGAGGGGGGGGTACTGTCATGCCCTCCCATCCGATCCTCCTGTGTGCCAGGCCCCCCTCGCCGCCCTCATGTGGAGTCCCTGCGTTCACCAGCTGTGTCTCGTTACTTGTTATTAGTGCTGTGTATTTCAGTCTGAGTTCAAATCTGTTTCCCCAGTCCTGTCATTGAAGTCTCGTGGTTGTTATTCGTTGCTGTGTACCTCTGTGCGCAATAAAGCCCCGATCGCACAGTCAACCTGCCTGCGTTTCTTTCCTCGCCCCTGGTGAAGACGTGACACCACGAGGAGGACGTCAATTTTTTTCTGCTCTTCCATTTTTTGTTCCCCACACAACTCTATCCGGCCTCACACGGAGAAGAGATGGTAAAGTTAATTTTTAGATTTAATGACACAATACAGCTGCTCAGTTCCTTCACTGACACAGTGAGGTTGTTTTTTTTCTGCTTATTTCTTGAAAAGTTGTGACTTATTTTGGAGATTTTTGGAAAGTTTGATTTCAAAGATATCCTGGTAGGGGTTTTCTGTATTTGTAAACTGTTGTTTGAATTGGAACACGGAATTTTTTTTCCCTCTCCCTACACAACACACCTTTTGCTGCTCAGTTTTTCTCATATGTTTTTTGAGGTTGTTGGGTCCAATATAGGCCTGTTTGGTTCACATGACCTACCATAATACTTTATATTATACCGTGTCTGTTTATTATGTAATCTGTGTATGATTGTGCAAAATTTTCATGATCTGCATTGATATCTTGTATAGCAATGTACCTGTTTTATATGGTTAGAGTTATAACTTAATAATCTGAAATTGTTATTTCATATGCATCAGTAATAATCCAAGAGTTACTGGAAGGATACAACCCACACTGACCTGATTTATGCAGTTTGACTGACATTCCACATTGTACACTTTTTTATCACACACTGAACTGAGGTATATTGATTGTTATTGTCATATTTGTAATTTAATACAGAGCCATTTTGTTTTATAACTTGGGTGATGTATATGTCTTGTTGAAGGGGCATAATACATTAGTTAGTACTCGGTACTACTGTAGTCCTCCTGTACGGACCTTAAAATCAGATGTAGAAGCGAGCCTATTAGAAGGGTTTACAAGATACTAGGACCTAGGGAAAAAAGTGGGAAGGGTTACACATGTCACACGATATTATGCAGCTTTACGTTTGTTTTACAGCAGGTTTTACAATATGCTGCACAGACATAAGTTTCAGCCTGCTTTCAAGCAAGTTGCTTTATGAGAGAAGTTTTACGCTGCATGAGTCTAATACAATGAACAGGCAGTTTTGCTATAGAAAGCGATAAATACGCTGCTGTGCCTATGTGGTGATAACGGAAGTAAAATAATAAAAGCGCATGCAACAGACCTTTATAGTCTACCTTACGTCCATTTCTTAAGTTCCATCTTTCATAGTGAAGTTCTTTCGCAGTTGATGTTTGGTTAGGGGTATTGTCATGTGCTGGCATGTTTACATAATCTATTCTGTCAATGGAAGTCAAGTAGTGTGTGACTTAGATCCGCTGCAGTCCCCTTACCCTTCTCCTGACCCTCGGTGTTGGTTAAACTCGGTCTCTTCTTGCCATTGTTTGGGCTTGGTGTCCTGTAGGGCTGATTTCCAGCCTCCATCTTCCTCTCACCCCTGTCCCAGAACACTCTGACATTAACCACATGATGAATTCCCACCGTCTTCTACATATGCTTTGAGGAGAAACTTCAGGTTGCTATTTGTCCTTTCCGTGTAGTTGGATTGTGGTTGGTAGAGTGTAATAATTTAAGCTGCTCGCTTTGGGGGACATCAAGCTCATGTCTAAGTGAGTCATGTGTCACTAAGCCTTTGATACTGTAGGAAAACCCGCTTGAATTCCCTCCAGCTGTTCACTGTGCTCTGTCTGTACTCTCACCATTGTTTAGCTGCACCCTTCAAATGATTTTCAATGTGAATTCATAACTCACCCCCTTTTGCTGTTAATATTTCTCTATACATCTTATGAAATCAACTGGATCATCAGACTCCTTCATTCCAAACATGGGTGGAGGTGAGTACTCTACTGGAGCTACAGGCCATGGGTCTGCTGAAAATGTTTTTATCTTATAGTCAGATCACAAAGGGAAACTAGCACTGAAGCCCGTTTGTTAAAAATGTGAACTAAACAACGTCACACATTCACACTTCTGCTCTGGTATAAACTGGACAGGAACTACCTGCTGCACCTGTGATGGTGGACTCTATCCACCAGGGAGATTCACACTAAGTACAGAAATAAACAGTACGATCACAGAGGAATGAACACAGCACAGGACTGACAGTTTAGCAAAACACAAGAGCTGCTGACTTAGGCTCACAGCTTTAGTTTCCACAGCTTTGTTCTGAACATCTGCAGGATGTGGTTGTGGGTCTTGTTTCCAAAACAGAAAACTTGTCCCCAGGCTGCAACACACAAAAAGGCCCATCAGGGGCACAAAGGATCGCGATGGGTATCATGCCGAACGAAAACAAAACGGGCATCTATAAATAATAAAATTTAGATATTCTTATCTGAATATTATTCATTTTTGTTGTCAACTTATCTATTTTCCTTTATGTTCCATTTTGGAAATGCTGCAAGAACTTTTACTTTAACAGTTTATGAAAAATAAAGTCCCCCATTTTTATGAATCATCAGTCCTTGTACTTTGTCGATAATTCAACCGGGTAGCTAAGGTAAGAAATTGCACCTCTCAAAATACCGAAGAGTGTACCTGCTGAGGCCGGTATTAACTTCGAAGGGACTTCAACGTGCTGCTACATCCGTCGCCGTTGATGTTGAGACCTTTAAAGCAGCATTCCAAGGGTTTCCTAGGATTTTTCAAGAAAAGATTTCCCTTTATTCTGGGACAGGCAGTTTTAAGTGATTACAGTGAGTGCTATCATTAATGAGAGAAACCCTGTAAGGCTACTGTTGAAGTGACCTTTTTTCCGCATTTGGAAACGTTAATTTCACTGATTAGCAAAAAGTAGGAAGTTGCAAGTTTTGTATTTTCCGTGTAACAGTTTGGAGTATTATTGCCATTTAGAAAATGTATTATTGGTTTAAGTAAAGGGGAAATTTAAGGTTAATTTGCATGTTCAATGGTTATTGTATGTTTCATAGTTTAACTGCAATTTTATGTTACACCTGATTATTCAGTTAGTCTAAATTGAATTCTAAATACAGAAAATGTTGGAATCTGATACATTGTCTTTAAATTCATTGGAAGATGCAAGCACACAATGTACATGAGCAGCTTAAAATGGATATTTCAGATAGCCATTTAGCTAATTTGGTTGATATACAGGAAGAAGCAAAGGATAAAGATAAATGTTTATGACGGAATCAATGCTACACCCTCAACTGATGTCAGACAACGAGTAGACGAATGTGAGGCTGTAACGGTAGATATTATCAAGATCATTCATGTAAGACTTGCAGGCATTGAGATTTTTATCCTGATAGGGAAAGGAGCCGTTTTCGTTTGCTGCTTGATTGTAACTATGCTCATTTGATCTATGGAGCCATTGCTTAAGAGTGAGTCATTAATCTGTCTTCTCAGGCTTAGCAGCAAAATGCACTGATATGTCAGCAGATGTGGCTGCGAAGGAAGTGGTTTACAAAGGGGTGCTAGAGGAAAAGAGACAAAAAGAAAAGATACAAGAGTTAGAAGAACATCACAAAAGGGCTCTTGAAACTTAGCTACAGGACCTGGAATGTCTACAGGCAGAGAAGGACTTAAAGGCTGCTCAGGCTAGGCTAGAGATTTATAGCCAAGAAGCAGCTAGAGAATTTGGAGCAGAATTTGTGCCACCTCGAAATGCTTACACGACTTATTACACATATACACTTATATCCACATATTGCTTTACAGAAACCGTGCCATGTGGAAATGCAATGCACAAGAGTCATTGCTTTTCAGTGAGTGTCGCGAAGAGAACATGACATAATGAAAAGGTGGCTGATGAGGAGCCACGCCTGAGGGAAACACACTAGACACGCAGGGCGGGCGCACCAACCAGATCAGGGAGGGGACCTAGGGAACCGGACGAGGCAATCCAATAAAAACAGGGAAGACACAACTAGGGACAAAGATACCAAGGCATACTGAGACAGCAGGCGTAGGATGACAGAGAAAACTGGGGAAATAGAGGTGAGATTGGGTGACAGGGCATAATCGGAGGCAGGAGCCGAAGTGAGAGAAACGGGGACAGGGAATTGTAGAAGGGCCCCTGGGGTCCTGGGACACTAGGTGTCTGACCCGGGAGCCCGCGTCTTCTGGGCTCAGGGGGTCCCAAGGGGGCAGCAGAGCATGAACCCAGACAGGAGGCCCAGCAGCGCTAAGGGCAGAGGATAATGTAGGGCCCTCAGTGCTAGAGGCCGCTACTGAGTTTGCCGGGCCAGGATTGGACGGCCCTCAAGGGGCTGGCTGAGCAGGAGGACCCAGAGGAGCCGACAAGGTGTCCTCAACGGATATGCCCCTGTCTCCCTCTCCGGGAGACCAAGACACGACCCCTCCCCCTCTTGTGACCCCGCTGACACTGAAGATTACCCTGGGACTGGGGACAAGAACGGTCTACGTCCGGGACGGGGGACCGAGTCCTCGGCCCTGAACTCAAGGTTACACCTCAGAGGTCCCATTCCAGGTCCTCTGGAGGGTTTTTCACAGGGTCCCCCTGCCTCAGGGCAGGAGACCAGCAGAGGGTCTGGTTAGGGGCAGGAAGCCAAGCAGGGCCAGAGCATAAAGGAGGCATCTGGGTAATGGCTGCAGGCAAGGCGAGGCTGGCTGGAGCTGTCTGGGTCCTCCCCAGCCTATGGGCATGGGCAACACCTCAGGAGACCGGCAGGTCTCATTGTGTGTTCTGTCAAGATAAGCATCAGCTTCATAGCTGTCCCAAATTCATTATCAAAGCCTTTGATGAACGACGAAAGTTTGTTCAAGAGAAGAAACTCTGCTATGGATGTTTAAGACATGATCATGCTGTGAAATACTGTCGTCATCATCTTGCAGCCAGTGTTTGCAAAGGGAGACATCCTACTTGTCTTCTCGATGATCATTTTTGAAAAAGGAAGAAACCTTCATCAGCCGCCTCCCAGAATATTACAAGCGAGAGCTCTGTAATGGTACTGAGTGTAGTTGGAGAAGAGCAGACTACTAGCACATCAATGATTGTACCTGTATGGTTGTCATCACAGAAATATCCAAGCTGTGAAAATGCTCTACCGGATACCCAGAGCGACAACTTTTTTTGATCATGGGGTGAGTGGGGGTCTTCAACTTGACACATATCCAATGAGACTTAAATTGTCTACTATGGTTGGCAAAGGCACAGTATTGCAGAGTGTGAGAGTACTTTACTTGGCTTGCGGGTAAGAAGTTTTGAGTATGCTGTTTACATTGACCTTCCCCCTGCTTATACTCGGGACTGTATCCTGGTACATCGTTCTCACATTCCCACCTGCAAAACTGCCAAGTTTGTTAATAGAAGATGCTGTAATAATGCTGCTTCCGGGTGAGTGAACGCTGGCGCGTTTGGCTGCCGCTGCTCTCCGGTTGTGTGATGACCCGGAGGATAGAGGAGGTCGGACCCAGGTATGCAGGAGTACAGGGCTGACAGTACCCCCCCCCCCCGACGGCCGCCTCCTGGAGGACGTCGGAGCCGCCTGGGACGACCCCGCGGCCGCGGCCCTGGCTTCGCGGGGTGATCCTGATGGAACTGGGTCGTCAGGGATCGGTCCTCGACCTCCGCCGCCGGCACCCAGGACCGTTTGTCCGGTCCCTTGCCCGTCCAGTCCACCAGGTACTGCAACTTCCCCTTTCGGCGGCGCGAATCCATGACGGAGCTTACTTGGGCCGCAGGAGGATTGTCCTGGGACACCGGCAATGGAGCATCGATGGGACCCGTGTCGAGGTGTCGGGAGCTGTACCGGACTGGCTTCACAAGAGACACATGGAACTGCTTTGGGCAGTTGTAGTCTCACCGCGGTCGTCCCAATCCTCTGCAGGATACGGAAAGGTCCGATGTAGCGGGCGGTCAATTTTCTGCAGCCAGGGAGCCTGAGATTTCAGGTCGACAGCCACACTTGCTGACCCACCCTGTAAAGGGGGCTGGGGCGGCGATGCTTATCTGCATGGTGTTTGGTTTGGCGGGCTCGTGTCTGCAGGGCGTGTTGGACCTTTCTCCACGCCTTCTTACACTCCGTGTACCAGGCGTCTACAGCGGGAACCGGGCTAGCGGGAGCGTCCCACGGGAAGAGAGGCGGCTGGTATCCCAAAACGCACTGAAACGGAGAGATGCCTCGGTTAGGACTCACCCGGGAGTTGATCGCGTATTCCGCCCAGACCAGATGGGTAGCCCAGCAGGAGGCGTTTCCCCGTCCGAGCAGCCGAAGGAGCTTTGTCACCTCCTGGTTTGTGCGTTCAGCCAAGCCGTTGGTCTGTGGGTGATATGCTGAAGAGAGACTGAGGGCGATGTTAAGCTTGGTGCAGAATGCCTTGAACACTTGGGAGGCGAATTGGGGCCCCCGGTCAGATACGATGTCTTTGGGGATCCCGTAGTACCGAAATAGCCAGTGGATGAGGAGTTCCGCTAATTCAGAGGCTGAAGGCAGCTTGGGCAGGGCGAGCAGCCGGCACATCTTCGAGAAGCGGTCCACGATTGTCAACACTGTGGTTTTTCCTTGAGATCGGGGCAGGTCGGTGATGAAATCCATCGCGATATGGGACCATGGACGGGAAGGTATCAGCAGGGGATGAAGCAGTCCGGCTGGGGCTTGGTGAGCGGCCTTGAGCTGGGCACACTCAGGACAGGCCGCTACATAGGCGTGGACCTCCCGTCTCCAGCCCGGCCACCAGTAGTGTTTGGACACTAAGCGCAGGGTGGCTGCGGTTCCCGGATGACCGGTACCTTGCTGTGCGTGTATCCAGCGAAGGAGACCTGCGCGATGCGACGCTGCAACGTA
>JAODKM010000075.1:22746254-22758754 GCA_026780845.1 Petrocephalus sullivani
ATATTAATGTGCCTTCCCCTACCACCCTGCAAAACGAAAATTCGCAACCCGGATAACTAACTCGGAAGAAAATTAGCGACCTGATAGGAGTAGAAATCAGCCGATTGGGCTTCTCCAAGGATGTGATTGGCTGGTATAATTGTGGCGTATTTGTAAATGCAGTGTTGCGCGCGAGCTCAGTCAGTGTTGGGCGCACACAGACCGTTCCAAGAGCGCGTGCAGGCAGAGTTGGGCACTTGCAGACAGAAGATTTTGCTTGCGACAGGTCAACTGCGTGCTCAGAATTGTGACACAAATATAACGCCATAATCATGATTGATTGTGCCTGCGTGTGCACGTGTATGTGAGATTGTCTGAGTGGGTGCGCGTGTATGCGTGACCGTGCATGACCGATCGTGTGTGTGGGTGCGCGTGTATGTGCGACTGTTTGAGCATATGTATACGCACTGTATGTGCAACTGTGCTTGGCTGATCGTGTGTGCGGGTGCGCATGTATGTGCGAACGCGCATGTCCGATCTTGTGGGTGGGTGCTCGTGTATGTGCGATCGTGTGCACGTGTATGTGTGATCACGTGAGTGGGTGCGTGTGTATGTGCGACTGTTGGAGAGCATATGTATGCGCACTCGTGGCTCCTGACAGGCTACTCAGTCACAGTGCAGTGTCTTCACTCTGACAATGTCAAAGTAAAGTTTATTTATGCAACACATTTACATACAGCTTAAACTAAGTGCTATATAAAAATATGAAACTGAAATAAGACTAAAATTTTTCACATTTTTGTAATGTGAAGGGCTCCTACACTTGATGACTTTCTTCGATCCATTTTCTCCGCCTCTGTCATGTTTCATTTGTTTAATCTTATCTGGAAAATACCGCCAATGAATCAATTATGAAATTCGTTGCCAACTCTTTTAGTAATCGATTTAATCGATTCGTTGTTGCGGCCCTAATTATAATTGACACTTTATTGATCGCCCATGGGGAAATTCTTTTCACCTCCCCCAATCTTGCTCTCCATGGAGGTGACTTTCCAATCACAGACACAGAGGCTTAACCCTCTGAGCCAGATGCTGACTCTGTCGTGTAATGGGGTTCCTTTTTGGCCCGTGGCTTAAAATCCGGGTCTGGATGGTGAGATGAGTAGATGGTTGAAATCTCTCTCTCTCTCGCTCTCTCTCTCTCTCTCGTCTGTCTACAGGGACTTTCAAAGCACTGACCATGAGGCTGGGTCTGATGGGGACAATGGGCTTGGCTCAAAGATATTTGACCAATTCAAAAAGCTGGACATGAACCCGTGGACGGACAAGCACTACGTAAAGCTCCAGCGCCCCCTGGAGGGGGATGGGGGGTGGGTCACGTTCACCACGCAGCTTGTTTGATTGCTCTCCTCTAACCTTATCTGTTAGTCCAAACGTGTTGTGACCCGTGAAATTTCTCAGAACGCCTGACAGCAGTGGAGATAAATCTGTGATCTGTTCGTCTGACAAGGCCAGTCATTGTTTATGCTGTTCTGGGACTCACCCACCCTCCCCTCCATGTCCACAGATCCTCGGGGAACCGGGTCAGCTTCGGCACAGAGTTGGTGGGTCAGCCTCGGGGTTACATGGCCTACAGTGCCAGTGGTACCAAGCAGGTGGGCCCCCGGCACGTTCGGCAAGCCCCTCAGATACCTTTATTATTTACTTTTTGAGCATTTTTTTGTGTACTTTTTTTATAAGGTCACGTTGCACTATTTATGTTCTTTTTTCACCTTGTCTGTTTGGCAATATGTATTTTCATCTGTGTTCTGTAGAATACTGGGAATAAAATCAATCCTAACTTATTATAATTGTTTTTTTTTTTTAGTTCATGACTGCATTTTCAGGATGCAGTCTTTTTTTTTTTGTGTGGCAGCTTATTTGCATAAACGACAAATACATTTGCCCCCCCCGCCCCCCCAACGTACCAAACGAGTACGGGATTGGTGCCGGACTGGAACTCAGTGGAAAGGGGGCAGCACCAAAGCCGTTAGCTGCCTGATGCAGTGGAGAAGTGTGTTTTGCTGGGTTTGTGTGAACATTCCCCTGTCCTCCATTTTTAGGGGAGGATCGTCTACAGCCACTACGGAGAAGAGGCGGACTTGAAGTTTCTGCTTGACACCAAGATCAACGTCGCCGACTCTGTCGTCCTCGTGCGGGCCGGCAAAATCAGCTTCGCGGAGAAGGTGAGGCGACTTCAAGGTCCTGCTGTGAATAGCGGGGTCTTCTGCGATAAAGGCTGGCGTTGTGCGTGTGTCTGAGCACCGGTGTGACTGTGGTCTGGTCACCTAATTTCCTCCCCCCACCGCGTATTCCCCAGGTGGCCAATGCGGAAAAGCTCGGCGCGGTCGCCGTCCTCGTGTTCCCCGACCCGGCCATCTACTGCGGCAGCTGTGACCTGTACGGGCATGTGAGTGTGGCTGCCCCGGGAGTGGGGGGGGCTTTGTGGCAGTTACGGCGTGTGGGCTGACTGGGTGGGGGCCGCTCTCCATCCTCAGGTCCACATGGGCACCGGCGACCCCTACACCCCCGGCTTCCCCTCCTTCAACCACACCCAGTTCCTACCATCGCGCTCCTCAGGCCTGCCAGGAATCCTGGCCCAGTCCATCACCCCCGACATGGCGTCAAAGCTCCTGCGGTACGTTGGGACAATTACAGTGATTACAGTGAAGCCACTTCGCGCTTCGACTTCTGCGGCTTCACTCTATCGTGGTCTTTTTCAAATACAGTACTGTGCTAATATAAGTATATACAGTACTGTATATTCATTAAAAAGTTTATAGAGACAATGAAAATGATACAGCGTGTGCTCGGTTGCCTGAGTCACTTATATCCTCTTCCTATCCTGGCCACTGACTGGCTCAGCCTCACGCAAGTTCGTTTCTCTCAGACACGCCTCTACATCACTACACATCGGAAGCATCTTTGTTTGCGATCTCTGAGAACTTTTATGTAAGCCCCACGATGGCTCCTAAACGTGCTGCTTCTTCTAAGCTGCCTGCTTATTTTCATAGGTTAGCGCTTCTGTGTAAGAACTGTGTGTGTAATTAAATGTACAATAATACGATATTTGTAACGTCTAATATGTCTTATTTTCACTTGTTTAATATATTGGGTAATATGAGTGTAATGGTGACTAAAGGATGTTGTTTCATGTAAAGACTGTATTTAGAAGGTTGTAAACAGGTTTTCTATGCTCTAACTACTAAACTATTCGTTTTATAAATAATCCTACTTCGCGGAAATTCACTTTTCACGGTAGAGTCTGGAACGGATTAAACACAATAAACGAGGGACGACTGTACTACTCCTGTCCAGTTTCCATAACCGTGGTGAGCCTGGAGGTTGGTGTGACAGCAGATACAGTGCGGGGCACGTGTGCTCACAAGACTTAGGAGTATTTTTAGTTTTTTGATTGCATTCACAGATTTTTAGAAAATTTGACGTTAACAAATTTCCCCATAAGGTGAAATGATACAGGCTTTGTCCCATTATGGGCACATTTGGCCCCCACAATGTATCAGAAAACATGCAGAGACGCACAGAAAACGGCGACAGTTTTGTGATGTTCATATTGATATTTTGTGCTGTTATACAATAGCATAAATAGCCAATTTTTATATTAATAATACCATTGGTAATAGGTCAGAATTGCAACAGAATAATAATGTGCAATCCATTAGTGAGAGACTTGGGTTTAGATAACGGCAGACTAATTGCATGTGCCTCCAACCTGTCTGGACCATTCAGAAGTGCTCGTGCCATTCAGAATACGAGAAGATTGGTGAATGTTGCATGTTCTCCTAAATCACTTGGATGAGACACTTCAGTATGAATCTGTTCTTAAAGTGGTTCTAGTGCGAGGCCCGTGTTTTTAGTTTGCATATTCTGGACGGGGGCATCAGGCACACCACAAACTGCTACTACACTGGTGGTGGGGGAGGGGGGCGGTCATTGTTTATGGCCACCCAGGGTCCTCATGCAGATGCATGTTTTGAGTGCAGCTAAACACTACATGCACATGCACACACAAGCTGGTAGGCTGTGTTGCTGGCCAGCACTTCTGCAGGGGGGTGTGCCGTACTCCTCTAGAGGAGCCTAAGTGTGATTTGTGTTTTCCTCCAAACAGGAAGATGCAGGGCCAGCCTGCCCCTGGTACCTGGTACGACAGCCATCTGAACGTGGAGGCTCTGCGGCTCGACGGCGACGTTGTGACTGTGACTGTTGACAATGCCCTCTTTGACAAGGAGCTCGCCAACATCTTCGGAGTCATCAGGGGATTCATGGAGCCGGGTGGGTGACCTTGGTGGCTGCTCTGAGAGGGGGGGGATGTTTTCTGAGCAGTTGGGCGGCCGCTCACGGTCACACTGACTGTGGTGTTCTAACAGATCACTATGTGGTGCTCGGGGCCCAGAGGGATGCCTGGGGCCCAGGCTTTGCAAAGTCCACCGTGGGGACTTGCCTGCTTGTGGAACTGGCCAGTGCAGTCAGTGCCATGGTGAAGAACGGTAAGCTCCAGGCCGCCCACTTCCCAGGGTGCATTGCACGAGGAACACTGTCAATCCAGAGTATGATGCTGCGTTTGGCCTGTGGGTCGGGTCAGCACAGCCCTGGTATCCATGCAGTGCTGTTTGATTCCCCATACAGATGATTTCAGGCCCAGAAGAAGCATTGTATTTGCTAGCTGGAGTGGTGGGGACTATGGGAATGTGGGTGCCACCGAGTGGTTGGAGGTAAATGTCACACTGTTGCATTTATAGAGATGTGGCCAATTTTTATTTTTTTTTTATATATATATATATATATAAAAAATTAGGCTTAATGATTGGCAACCCTTCAGAATGTGTTAACAGGGATTTTTAATTCAGGAGGTGTTATTAAAGGTATATTAAAATCAGTTCCACAGTAAGTGTAGAGAAGGGCGGGACCTCACTTCCTGCTTTTCCCAGTTCACTAAGGGCCCTTTTCCTTCCCATTCCTACAGGGATATCTACGATCACTAAACATGAAGGCATACACCTACATCAGCCTGGATGCAGTAGTCACTGGTGTGTGTGGATGATGATTGTCAAAAAATAACACCAGTGATTATGTGTTTCTTAAGTGTTTGAGCTACTGCACCTAAGTTAGGTTTTTGTTTTAAGTGTGTTTATTTTTTTGGTCCAGGTTCCAAATCTTTTAAAGCTTCTGCAAGCCCGATGCTGTACAATTTGATTGTGGAGTCAATGAAAGAGGTATCAAATTGTGACACTTTCACTTGGGACACCTGACTCTTCGGTGGCCTGTCTACCTGTCTTTTCTCGCTCCCTTACTAACCGCCGTGTCTTTCTGTGCAGGTAAAGAGCCCATTTACTGGGAATGGCAACCCTCAAAGCCTGTATGGCGATTTCGCTGGGGCCACCTGGGAGACGACGGGGTAAGGCGCGTGGTCCTGGGGCAGGCTGGGGTCTGGTTTCCTGCTCAATGCGATCTCGATCTCGCCTGGCAGGGGGCGCTGTTGAGACCGTAGTTTGCCTCTGTTGCAGGATAACGCCCATGAAGATGTCCGACCCGGCGTATCCGTTCCTGGCCTTCTCCGGCATCCCATCAGTCTCCTTCCGCTTTGATTCCGGCATGGTCAGCCTCGGGGGTGCACTGTCGCGGGGGTGGGGGGGGCTGCCTGTCGCTTGGCATCTCACGGATGATTCCCCGCCCCCATTCCTGATAGGGTGACTCCAACTACCCCCATTTCGGGACCCAGTCGGACAACCAGGATAATCTGGCCCTTGCCACGGAGAGCCGTTTGCTGGAGCTGACCGTGACCGCGGCCCAGGTAGCCGGCACTATGATGCTGCGCTTGGTGCACGACCACCTGCTGCGGTTCGACATTGAGCGTTACAATAAGCTCCTACGGGCCAAGCTCGCCCCCATCACGAGGCAGCTGGATGCGAAGGTGAGTCCCATCCCGACTGTGGCCGTCCCGTGACGGGTGACATGGGATCTGTGCAGCTGGAGATTGATGGGTTGGGTCTTTCAGAAGGACGCGAAGGTGCCCACCTCCCAGTGGCTGAACTCGGCCCTCAGCTCCTTCACCCGGGCCACCAGCCGCCTGATGAAGAGTATTCCCGACAGCGACCTGAGCGACATTGAGATGTGCCAGGAGTTAAACGACCGCATCATGCGGGTAGGCCGTCTCTCGGCGTCCCTGGGAGCCCAGCGCAGCCCAGAGTGCTGTGCCTGACCCGGAGGTACCTGCTCAACCTCCCCCCAATCCTGTGCTTTGTCTCTCCTTTTAGGTGGAGGGGAACTTACTGTCCCCCTACAAGTCCCCGCGGGAGACCCCATTCCGACACATTGTCTTCGGCTCCGGGTCGCACACGCTGCAGTCGCTGCTGGACAACGTCAACGCGGTCAGGGCCAATGCCACAGAAGAGAATCTCAACCTGCTCCGGGAGCAGCTGGCCCTCACCACTTGGACCATCCAGGGGGCTGCTAACGCCCTGGCCAAGAACTTCTGGGAGCTGGACAACCAGATTTAGGGTTTCTCTCCCTGAGCCCCAACACCCCACCCCCCACTTAAGTCCTGAACCCAATCCCACTTAAAAATGTTTGGCGACCCCACCCTCCCCTACCCCTTTACCTTCCCCTGAAGACACTTTAGATTTGTGCCGATATTTGACAAACCTTCCCCTTCCCCTCTCCACCTTAAATTGATAAGTTTTGAACTTTTAATTTGACCGGCGTTTGTTTGCGAACCTCACGTTTAAAGAAAAAAAAACTGTTATCCAGCCATGCAAAATTTTATATTGCGTATGGCAGCATGGGGATAATTTTCCAGATTGTGAAGGGGAGCTCGCCTTCTGACAGGCTGGGTTCTTCCTGAATTGTCTCAAAAAGCTAGACTTAATTTGTCCTAAAATGGAATGTTCTGGCAAAATAGTTATTTCGGCTTTAGGGAGTAGAGGCAAAGCCGGAGGTGCTGCTCAGACCTGAGGCCACACTGCTGATTAGTCGTATTTGTGTTCTTTCCCGGCCTTCATTCCAATTGGAGCAGCCCCGCATTTCGTCCAATCAGCTTCGATGCATTACGGATGCGGTTTCCCCGACAGCTGGTGTGTCTAAACTAGTTGGTCATGCCGTGACAGGGGGAAAATGTAGTCATTTCTGTGTGTCTTTTGTCTAGTTGTGTTGTATGTTAATTTATTTATCAGTGACAGGGTTCACTATAAATAGTTTGAGTGTAATTTATTTTTCGTACGAAATTATCGGAAGCAGTGCCTTCCATAATTGACGGTTATACTGTCGGTCTACAAAGCAGCATCTGCTGAATGAGGCTTGTTTTCAGGATGGCGGCTGCGGGGGGGGGGGCTAGGGATTCGTGGCACCCCCCACCTGCCCACCCCCAGCCCTGTGGCTGTCAGCTGCCGCTGTTTTCTGTAGCGTGCAAGAGCACGGGATGACATTTTAGCGGCACATTGGTTCAATGGCATCGACCGTTTTTTTGGAACAAGCTGGTTGCTACGTTTTTTTATATATGATCCTAAAACATTATCGGGGGCAGAGACCTCCATAATGTCCGGCTGTGACGGTAGTTTTTGCCTACCGGTGAGAGCATATCGGGGGCAGTGACCCCCATATTTCACTGTGGCTAGCACTTCATTATCGGGGACAGTGTTTCCCATAATTTAAAAGATATATTTATTTGTTTGCATGCACAAACTGTGACTGGTGCTTGAAATCTCTGCCGTGGCAACACGCCGACCTGCACCGGGCTTTTACTGGCTTTTTCAGAAACGCCCCCCAATTACTACCACCACCCCAAAATGATGTTCCAGATTTTGTCTACAGAGAGGCTAGATCACTGGAAACTGTTGATGGAACAGTTTCTCTCCCTTCCAGTGACTCCCTTTTGAACCTTTGAGTCTTTAGGGTTACATGGGGCTTGAGCTGATTGCTCATCAATAATAAAGGTATTGGGTTTAGATCTTGCATCAAAATCAAATTTTTACCCAAGACATCGGACTGGCCCTCATGTGGCCTCAAAGGCTCAAACTCCCACCTCTGTTTGAACTCACTACTGTTTTTTTTTTTTTTTTTTGGGGTGTTGGTCATGTGACCTGTCCTGGTGCTGAGCCCCAGTCACATGACCACCCAAGGTTTCGCTGATGGGTAAGAGGGCACTGCATGGGAAAATAATGCTGGTGATTAAATCAATGGAGGGGACAGAAGATTGTAATAGAATGCATTTAGAGAAGTATGGGGCACTTTTTGTAAAACCTTGTTGCTGGGATTTGATTATGTGAGACATGTCATTAGGCTTTAGGCAGGCTTCACTGTCCCAGCCTTGCTGAATCGCGGCTAAAGGCTAAGTAGAGAATGCTTTCTGTCAGAGGAGGAGAGGGACTCATTTTTATGCTTAGGGGTAATCGGACACAAAATTCTGTTAAAGCGGGCACTGCATGATTTCACATTCTGCTGTTGTGAACTCTTGCTTTAAGGCATCACTGCTACCTATAGTAGAATAGAGTGAGGCAGCTTAGCCTAGCACTAACTGGGTCCTCTCTCTCTTCCCATTTGGTGTTTTCCTGTATAACTGCTCTGTCGAGCCTTTCTGTTCTTTTGGGATTCCACATGTGAGGTCTGATTTGTTCTTCATGTGTGACTTTTGTGTGGCCACTAGGGGCCGTTCACGAGGGCAGTTTGGTGTGTAGGGACTGGTGAACAGCTTCTGTGTGTCAGCCACGTGCGTTATGAAAAGTATGTGCATGGATACCGGATTTGAACCCACTCTCATTTTCTGAAATAAAACGTTTCTGCAGAAATCAACAGTGTGTCTTTTTGATGAGTTGGGGTTTATGTTGATAGTGTCACAAAGTATTTGTGGGTAATTACTTTGACTTACTGGCCAGTTTGATCGCTTGCATCAACAACCACCCATTATTGCTTAAGCATCACAGAATGAGGCTGGATCACAGGCCACATACTCAAGCACATGCAACATGCAAATGGCACTTCAGACACGATGAATTAATGTTTTATGGTATTTAGTGCATCCCTATTCTCCCACTCTCATCATAATCGGGATGACTTCGCTGACCAGGAGGGGGGTGGGTTCCTTTCAGCAGAGAGGACACAAGCGGTCAAACCATAACATGTAACTGAGTGCCTACAGTCTGCACCTGGAAAATGCACTGGTCCTCAATACTAGTGGTGTGCGGTACTGCTAAATTAGGTATTGATCCGAAACCAAGTAAAGGCAAGGCTAATATCACCGATACCAATACTTTTTACTTGCAGAAGCAGCTTATGTGCTATGTAGGGGACAGCAATGCATCATCAATATGCTAAATCTGGTTTAATTTTCATGACACCCTCAAATGATTTTGTGATTTCTGCACTCCGCAGTTAATTAGTTCATTATGTGCATGTTAAAACTCTGGACAGATTTTTAGTCTTTAGTTTTTTTATTATTGTAATGAACTAAATTTTGAAACGTGAAATCTGCATAAATTATTGGAAAAAATTGCTCTTTTTAAGATATCTGGATCGATCCACAGACCCCTACTCAATACTAATATGGAGACGCGGCAATACACGTACAATAATTAGTGCTTCCATCCAGGACTGGACCAGGGTCCCCCACCGGGAGAATGCCTGCTACTCCAGATGGCCAGTCCGTCCCTGCAGGCTCCATTTCTGGGAGATGTTCCCCCCCCCCCCATGTGAATGTGCCTTTGCTGAATAAACGACTTGGTACCCGAAAGTAATCGCTTATTTTATGCGCCGCCTTGCCGCTGACAGCAGCAGTGGGATGGGAAGGCGGGCGCTGTGACGCGCCGGATCCGCAGGCGGGCGGCGGCCCTTTAAGAGCGGCACGGTGGATGGGCGGCGATCAGTAATAAGCATGGAGACGCGTAATCCTCGGAGCGGGGCCGCGCACGGAGCGGTGTAGGTGGCTTCGGCGGAGCGCGACCAGCGGCTCGCAGGGGGGACGGATCGCGGATCGCGGCTGCCGGGCTGTCAGCCCCGGCCGGCTCGCCGTCTCCCTACCAGGGGCTCATCGGCCCGTGCTACGCCGCTCGGCGCGGTAAGCCCACCCTCCACACTGCCGGACCGTAACGCGGAGTGTTACCCGTGCGGGCTTTTGCTTTGGGGGGTGCCGGGAGTGTGCGCGGACTCCCCCAGCGCCGCCAGCCGGCCAAACTGCCGCCGTCACCTGCGCGATTCAGCGCCGGCAATACGGGCGTAACCGATACCGAGATTTCCACACCCGACGCCGGCTAAACATATATCAAAAGTAGCCCTGTGTGTTATTTACGGGTTAGTGGGGCTGCCGCCCCTCCCGCGCCGGACGGTAACATCGCGCGTCCCGGTTTTAATCGCTACGGTTTCGATTTTTCGATTCGGTTTGGAAGTTTTGATTGGTCACCTGGCACATGGTGGTCGTGGCAAAGCCCCGCTTCGGGAGGCGTCCTTTATTTTGCAGCCCCACTCACATGGCGCCCGGGAAGCTGCCCGGGCCCGAAATGGGCTTTGCCCGAATTATCTCTTCGGTATCCGAAAGCGGACATTTATTTCTGTCTGACACTCCGCCCTTTTCCCTCTGGCCGCGATCAGCGAGTCTCTGCTAGACACGGAATGCCGCGGACCGGTCGTGAATGTAACGTAGTATCCCGATCGAAGCGGGGGGGCAGCTCTCTTACAGCTGAGGCCGAATCGCTTTCAGCCCCTGATCTCCACCCCCCCGGTTCCTCTCGTACGCTGCCTTGCCGGGGGGGCTGTCAGGATTCCCAGCTACCCCTGACATTAGGCCTACACAGGTCTGCCGACAGGGGGCGCAGCCGGGTCAGCTGACCCCGGACCCTGGCTCATTGCGGGGATCCGCTAACCTTTAAATAACCTGCTGAAATGATTTGTCAAAAATACGTATATGTGAAACGTTATATGTTATTCATATACCATATTATAATATATGCTGGAGGGACATTGTGAGCTCGTCTGAATACTGGGGGAGAAATGTCACCCCACTATACCCCTCTGGCAAAAATTACGAGACCACAGCAAAACATTTAGTTTATTTCCCCATTTCTCAATATATATGGCCCTTCCCTGCTTTTCATTAATGAAAGGCTTTAGGGGACTTCAGACCTGCTTCTTGGAGCCTGATACTAACTGTGCTAGCTGTACACATCACAGCACTTAATGTTTCCGATTCCTTATGAAGGTCCCTTGATGTCATCCTCTGATTTATGGGGCACTGCCGGATAAGTTGACGGTCATCTCTGGCATTAGAAAGTCGCTTCCCCCCTCTACCTGGCTGGTTTCTGCTCATTCCCAGTGTCTCCTGCTTCACCTTGTTCCTGTGTAGGCTACTGCTGTCTCAGGAACTTTCAGCCTGGAAGCAGCCTGCTGCTCAGTGTAGCTTCTGCCAGCAGAACCAGGATTAAACTAGGATTTAAAAATGCAGATATGTTTAAGAATATAGAGTGGTCTCCTATTTTTTTTTTATGTTGTTATATGTATGTTATATTTATGGCCTTGCTATAATGCAAAAAAAAACGGCCTGGTCTGGTCTTCTTGTGCCAGTCAGACAGACTGGCGGTCACTCCCAAGAAGTGCCTTACAACACAGCAGCAGCAACATATTTGGTTTCCGAGCTGAGACGTCAGAGAGGTGATTAACCTGGTTTAACATTTCATAGATTTCCAGCACTCGGAAAGATGCAGTAAGTCGATTTGTGGCGGTCAGACAGGAGAATCGGCAGCCCACTGAATATACACTTTGTGTATTTCTTTAATGTACGATGTATAAGATTTCACTTTTCAGTCAATTCATATTTTACTGTATCGCCCAGCCCTAATCTGATATCAGAATTGATTTACACACAGTTGTTTGATGAACCGTTTGTCTGGCATTAGACAAGGCAGCATTAATAAGATATGATTAGGACGCAATCTTTTCCAGGAATGCATTTTTCCATTTTCATGCATTTAAAATTTTATGAGCCTTAAACTGCTCACGCATGTATCAGGTCGTGGTGTGGACTAGTTGAAACAGCTGACGAGTTGTCATGTTTTTGACCGACAGGATGAATGTATAAACAATGTGGGGGGGGGGGGTGGACACGGTCTTGTCCCCGAGAAAGACACATGGCAGCCCTGGGCCTGCGTTTTCCACCAGATCCCGCACCTCTGCGCAGCCCTGGGCCTGCGTGTCCCACCAGATCCCGCACCTCTGCGCAGCCCTGGGCCTGCGTGTCCCACCAGATCCCGCATCTTTGCGCAGCCCTGGGCCTGCGTGTCCCACCAGATCCCGCACCTCTGTGCAGCCCTCTTCTGCTCTTCCTTGTTTTGCACCGTGTACCATTTTCTAGGGCCAGATTTGGCTTTCCTAGTTCCCCTGCCTGCTCTAAATTGTTTCTCAATTCCCTAAATTGCTTCTGGATTTAGAGCAGGTTTTAAATATATTTGCCCTGTGTCCTTCCCCGCGGCCGCGGTCTCTGC
>JAODKM010000075.1:22766467-22780452 GCA_026780845.1 Petrocephalus sullivani
GGGGGGTCGCGGTTTTTCGGAAATAACGGCCCCCCTCCCCGTCGGGGCCCCCCCCCCCTGACACCCCGGTTTTTTAAGGGTGCCCCTTTTCCTCCCGTTTGTTTTCCCGGGCCCCCCCCCCCCCCCCCCCCCCCAGGACAGAGACGGCTGTGGGAGGCTGTGAAGAGGAGGAAGGCCCTGAGTAAGCGGAAGTCTTGGATGGGAAAGGTCAGCACGCCTCGTCTAGGGCGCGGCTGATCTGCACGGCACCCCTGTCTGTAAGCGGCACGGGACAGAAGTTAATCTGGAAACTAGAGCAGAACAGAGGGCACAGTCGCCAAGACAGGAAATGAGTTAGAGGGGGGTGAACAGGCGTCTGGGGCAGTGCTCTGGGTAACTGTTCCAAAAACAATAAAGGTGCAAACAGTGCTGTAGGCAGGATTTTTGAAATACTAAGGCCAAAAGTATTAGCCCTTCTTAGCTCTGCCCTGTAACGGATCACGGTTATTGGATTTGCAGAAAAAATACTGAGGATCTGACCTCGGTGTCCTCAGTGGTGAGATGGGCATGGGTGGAGAACATGGCAGGTATAGTACTGAGCAGGTGGGCCTGGCATCTCTGGAGGGGGGTGTGGGCTCGCTTGCTCTGTGTCTCACCCAGTCACACAGGCCAGCATGGAGAGTCGGCTCTCTGATGGTCTCTGGCTTTGCCCTTGACCACAGTATTTCCTGTTCTGACAGTCCATCACCCCGAACGGCACCTGGGTGTTTTCTGTTCCGGCGGCCCTGCCGCTGTGATTCCATCGAAACTTTGTACAAACCACCTTTTCGTTGTCTGATAATTTGAACTTTGTTACAATGGATCAAAGGGTAATCTCATTAAAATATTTAAGCGATGTTAAAATACTGATGTTGAAGCATTTTCAGCGTCGACATTTTAGTCAGACTCTAGGGGTGTTATATAGCTGGGCTTTGAGCTGGTGGGAATGGACCTGACCCCATCCCCAGCACTTTGGCTGTCTCTCTCACGCATGCGGTCGCGTTCCCCCCTCCCCCCAGGTCTTCAGCGGTAAGCGGGCGGAGGGCGAGCTGCAGCCCCCCTCGGCCCCCGGCGGCCTGCTGCCCCGCCGCTCACCCACGCCCAGCTCCAGCCCCTCGCGCTCGCCACTGCCCCCAGAGGCCCAGGCGCTGGCCCTCACCTGCCTGATCAGCGAGCGCGACCTGCAGCTCTACGAGAAGCTCGGCGACGGCTCCTTCGGCGTGGTCAAGCGCGGCGAGTGGAGCACGCCCACGGGCAGCCTGGTCAGCTCTGGCTGGGGGGTCCGCGGGGGGGTAGCCGTGAGAAACGCAGCCCTTTTGCAGATTTATGGTGGCATCACACACCTCCTGGAACTGGGACGCTGCTCCAGTCACCTTTAGCCTACAAGCCTGTGTGCAGAACTGCACTAAAACTCTGTCTTAACATTTTGTGCCTGCACTGTCTGCATATCCATTTCCATGGGCATAACCCTAATCCTGGCTATGATAACCATAACCTCTACCCAGTGCTAATATATACTCAAATGCCCATGATAACCATAACCCCTACCCAGGGCTAATATATACCCAAATGTGAACCACTTTGATTTGTATTCAACTGTATGAAAGGTACCATGCAAATTAATTATTAATTTAATCACTCGAATTGTCTCACCTGTTGGTACGTAGGAGTAGTGACCCGCTGATGTGGGTTAGACCATCATAAAGAGCTCAGGGTAGAGGGCCTGGGAACGTAAGACACTGAAGCCCTCCCCATCCCTCCTGCAGTTAAACGTGGCCGTGAAGTGCCTCAAGACGGACCTTCTGGACCAGCCGGACGCCCTTGATGACTTCATCCGTGAGGTGAACGCCATGCACTCACTGAGCCACCAGAACCTGATCCGGCTCTATGGCGTGGTCCTCACGCACCCCATGAAGATGGTGAGTAGACTGCTGCCTCTGGTTCGCCCGAAACACGTCGACCCTGTGATGTCACCTCCTGTAACGTGACCAACACTTCCTGTCAGGTTACGGAGCTGGCCCCCCTGGGCTCCCTGTTGGACCGGCTGCGCAAAACACAGGGGCACCTGCTGATCTCCACGCTGTGCCGCTACGCCATCCAGATCGCCAGCGGCATGGCCTACCTGGAGTCGCGCCGCTTCATCCACCGCGATTTAGCAGCCCGCAACATCCTGCTGGCCTCGAACGACCTCATCAAAATTGGCGACTTCGGCCTCATGAGGGCGCTGCCGGGCAATGATGACCACTACGTCATGCAGGAGCAGCGCAAGGTTCCCTTTGCCTGGTGAGGGCCCCAGCTTCCTGCTTCCTGCTCCAGCTTCTTCCAGCCTCAGATTTCCTCCTCTCTCTTCCTGCTTTCTCTTCTTGCGTCCTGCACGCTCTTCCTGCTCGCTTTTCTTACTCTCCCCTCCAGCTTTGCATTTCTTCTTCCTTTCTGTTTCCTCTTCCAGCTTCCCGTTTTCGCTGTTGTCCCATGTCCCAGTTCCCATTCTGTACAGACATTGCCCCCGTCATGTTCCTCTAGTCCTCCCCAAATATCATGACTCCTGACTTCATCTCCTGTTTTTTTTCCCAGACCTGTGACCAAACTGCTGCACACTCGTCCAAGGTTTCGGCTGCTAGTCATTGGTTTCGAGTTGTGCTTTTCTGGGCCATCCCCTATATCAGCGTTTCTCAGTCCAGTCCTCGGGGACCCCCACATCTGTCTGGGGGTCCCCAGGGACTCTGAAGCTGCCTCTCTACTCAAGTCAGACCCTGACCTGTGTGTCTGTGTTTTTTGTGTCTTTGTCTGAGATTCCAGGTGTGCTCCAGAGAGCCTGAAGACTCGGACCTTCTCCCATGCCAGTGACACCTGGATGTTCGGCGTGACCCTATGGGAGATGTTCTCCCATGGCCAGGAACCCTGGCTGGGCCTCAATGGCAGCCAGGTGTGTGGGAGGGTGCTGATATAGCTGGGCTGATGTGTGTATGGTGTTAAACAAGCCTCTCTGTTAGTATTTGGTCATCAGCATCTGCGTGTACACCGTGTGCGTGTGTGTGTGTGTGCGTGCGTGCGTGTGTGTGCACCCACAGATCCTCCACAAGATCGACAAGGAGGGTGAGCGGCTGTCCAAGCCGGAGGACTGTCCCCAGGACATCTACAACGTCATGCTGCAAAGCTGGGCCCAGAAGCCGGATGACCGGCCCACTTTCGTGGCTCTGCGGGAGTTCCTAGTGGAGGTGAGGTCTTGGTTCATATCAAGACACAAGTCAGTATCAGTGTGATTTTAAAAACTGTTTGTTTGGTTTCTTTGACTGGAACTGTGTATAATCACCACTAGGGGGCATAAGTGAGGTTACCTGACGGTTCTGCGTTCCTGCTATGCTTTCAGACCTTACCCACCGACATGAGGGCCTTGCAGGACTTCGAGGAGCTGGACAAGCTGCTCATCAAGACCAATGATGTCATCACCATTATAGAGGGCAGGTTAGTAGACCTTACTAGACCTTTATAGAAGTCTGGGTTGACCAGGGCTGACTTCAGCCTGAGCTCCAGTTACTGCAAACCCACAGGGCGGAAAACTACTGGTGGCGCGGGCAGAACAAGCGAACCCTGAAGGTGGGCCAGTTCCCCAGGAACGTGGTGACCTCGGTAGCCGGCCTGTCTGCCAATGACATCAGCCGGCCGCTCAAGCACAGCTTCATCCACACCGGACATGGGGACACCAACCCCCACCGCTGCTGGGGCTTCCCTGACAAGATTGATGAGTAAGAGCTATATCATCACTGCCCTCTAGTGGTAGCTCCATGTTTGAAAATGAAGATGATGTCATTTGTGGGCGGAGTGTAAGTGGTAGCAGAAAGAGATGGATCAGAAGTACTGGTATTTAGGTGTGTAATGCAAAATCATATATAATTAATGCAGTTCTCTAGTTATATTTATGCTTTTCCAGCAAAAGATTCACACCAAAACTGTGTTACATTAATAAATTTACGCTTAGCAATGGGGATAATAACAATACATTTTTAAGTGATACTTTACTGATCCCCATGGGGAAATAGTCTTCTCACCTCCCCCAACCTTGCTTGAACTGGCAGCCTTCTGACAACAGACACAGAGGCTTAACCCGCTGAGCCACACTCTGCCCCCTGATCCATACTCACTGTCAGGTCAGTGTGTCAAGGACCCAATTAAGTGGCCCGAGTTCCAGTGGTCGGACATTTTCATCGATCTGCTTGAAAAACCAAGCGTATAGACAAAAGCAAAGATTAATGCGCAGGAATCCCTCGAGGCGCACAGTTTTGTGCTTTGTGGTCCGGTCCAGGACCTCGAATACAGAGATTTGTCCGTTTTTTCCATTCCTCACTACAACTACAACACTACTACTGCTGTTGCTGTCATATCTAGATAGATAGTTAGTTCAGTCAGTGCCTCTGATATCCATTATATTATGTGTCACATCAAATGGCGTCTTTGACGACGGGATCCTATAAAAATGAAGTTGCTTTTTGCATTTGAAGCACAGCATGACATTTTATTGCTTTATTTTGTTAGTTTAGTTGGTGGCTGTGCGAATGAATCCCTGCACTTTAGCTGAATCTTGACCCTGTGGAAAACGTAGTTCTTCTAACTTATGTTGCCAGCAGAGGTCAGCAGAGCATTTTACTGTCCAATCTAACATGATTTAATGGAGAAAAAAAAACACTTCTAGTGCAGAATGTGTTCCTCCAGGACCTGTGAACAGAAGCTCCCAACCCCAAGAACTGGGGTAGAGTAGCTGTGCCCCCCTTGGGTCTGGCCAAAACCGGTCTACAAATGTTAAATCCCTGTATCCTGTCTCCAGCCTATACCTCGGCAACCCAATGGATCCCCCTGATGTACTGGGCATGGACTTGACCAGTGCTCAGCCCACACAGCTCCCAGGACGGTCTAAAAGTGAGTGGTGGGGGAAGCATCTGTATATGAATGTTCTGTTTGCATTGTGGCAGCACCTGAAATGGCTAGTGAAAGCCCCATGATTGGTTTATTGGCACGAGTGCAGCCTGGGAAATGTAGTTTCTCCACTGCTTCGCTGCACGCCCGTCCTGTACCCGCTGTGGAGGACGATGACGGCGCCGCTTTGCATGCTGGGCTCTTGTATGCATGAACGAGTGTGATGACTGGACCGCTTCTGTTTCACACCTTCAGTTACCTCCTCTACCCTCTACCACTGCCCTGCTCTCCTCTTTTCTCTCTCTTTCTCTCTCTCTCTTTTTTTCCCCCTGTATCTCCCCCCACTCTGCGTTCCAGAGGTGCCCCCACCGCGGCCTCCCCAGCCAGCCATTCTGGTTCAGAGTAAGTCCAGTCTGCCCGTCTAGCACTCTGCTAGCTATTGGCTAGCACTCTGCTAGCAAGCCACCCCCAGTACGCTGCAGCTGAGCTGGGCCCTGACCGTGGGGATGTGACTCTGCCTGAATGTTCTTTGGGTGTTGGGGGGGGGGTCTGGAGACCACACACCCCCACCCCCCCCAGTGCTTTGGTGACTCTGCACCCCAGCTTTGTGATAAGCCGCACTCTGCTCTCATGCAGGCTAACACGCTAACAGTGCAATCAGTCTTTGTTTTCATTTCATCAAGGCTTGGTTCTGATCCACGTTTATGCTCTGGCTTCTTTTGAGGGCCAAACTGGCCCCGTTTTCGATAGAGAATGACCCCTGCGTGGCGTAGAGGGCTACAGAAGCTTGTGTCTCCCATGTTTGGCCTGGATGTTAGCTGAGATCCGTGACGTTCATGCTGTCCTGACGAGTGTCTGTTTCCGACTAGAGCCGTATTATGACTCTGTGAACGAGGATGAGATGAGCGGGTCGGGCCTGAAGAAGCTCTCCCTGAGGAAACCACCGGAGGTCAAAGGTCAGAGGCTCCGGCCAGCCGCGTGGGTCACCGGCACCTCAGTCCAAAGTGAGGTGTCCCTCATCGATTTCATGGAGGAGGTGGCCACCACCCCCGCCATCTCCCCTGTCACGGACGTGCACCCCCAGGGTACGGCCGACTTGCTCCTGCACTCCACGCCCCCGCCTAGCCCCGCCTTCTCCCCTCTGCCCAATCCGCTGTATCCCTCACCGGTGGTGGACTGGGACTCTCGGCCCCTGCCCCCAGCACCAGCCTACGATGAGGTGGCACCGGACGAGGACGACGTCGAGGTGGGCTCTATCACCGGCGATGCTCAGTGTCGCTCCCTAGAGGACAACCTCTTCCTGCCCTGTGGCTCGCAGACCAGCTGCAGTTTCTCACAGTCGGCGGAGATCTTCCGCGAGCTGCAGCAGGAGTGTATGAAGAAGCTGAAAGTCCTGGGGGGGTCGTCTGCGGCTCTGCCGCATTCCCCCAGCCCCCCTCTGTTCGGGCCAGACCAGATAATCTTCTCCCCGCCCCGTGGTGCTGGCCCCCAGGTGCCCCCCCGCGTCCCCATCCCGCCGCGGCCCTCCCGAGTGCCGCCCTCTCTCCCGCCGCGGGATTCCGTGTCCCAGCCCGGGTCTCGGAGCCCCAGCCCGGCCAGCCTCCCCCAGGCCAGGGCCAGCCTCTGCTCGTCGGCGCCCCCTACCTCCCACCTGCTCTCTGCCCCCCCAACCCGGCTCATGCCCACCACTCAGAGCTTTGCCCCAGACCCTAAGTACGCTTCCCCCAAGGTGATGCAGGCCGAGGGCCTGGGGGCGGCCCGGGCCCCCTGCATCCTGCCCGTGGTGCAGGACGGTCAGAAAGCCAGCCAGACGCACTACTACCTGCTGCCCGAGCGCCCCGCCTATCTAGAGAAGTATGACCGCTTCTTCAGGGAGGCAGAGGAGCCGGCAGCAGAGAAGCGGTCGGCCAACATGGCCACCGTGCGTCCTATGGTACACCAGCAGCCTTCTGCCCCCTTCAAGGCCAACTTTTCCTCCAATAACAATGGCAGCCTGGCTGCAAAGTCCAGCCTTCCTCCTCTAAGGATCTCCCCAGGTCTCACTGTGTTGGGCGGAAACAGACAGCCAGGCACAAGCAACGCTGACAGGGTCAAGCTGGTAAGTGGGGCCCAGCTGCATATGATCTTTTTGCCAGCATAGCTGTTCTGAAAAAACTCAGGCTTTTCAGTGACTTCAGCTTTGGTAGCCCAACACTGTTGGGTGGATCAGTCCATTATAGGCTCTAATTGGCCAAGTGGCCATACGAATGGCCGCATACCGCAAGGTGATTGGTCCTTTTGCCCAGGTGCAGGAGGCAGTCCACGGAGTGACCACAGAGGAGTGTCAGGCGGCCTTGGAGGAGCATGACTGGAATGTACAGAAGGCTGTGCAGTTCCTGAAGGTACCTGGTCTGGTCCAGCAGTCACCACAAGTTTAACATACGCTCATTAGTCTGCATCATTTTCCACAGTGAACTGAACCGGTGGTGTCTGAGTAGCCTAAGTGTCATGCGGGGCGGCCCTGCAGGTGGAGCAGCTCTTTGGCCTGGGCAGCCGAACCCGCGCAGAATGCCTCCGGATGCTGGAGAAACACAACTGGAACCTGGAGCAGGCCAGCGCCCAGCTGCTGAGCTCCTACTCTCCGTTGCAGAGGTGAAACATGCCCAGTAAACCCAGCTCGGTCTAATTTGCTGTCACTGGTTTTCAAAGCCCTCAAATGCACAGTTGTAGTGCTCAGATTTGGTCTTTGGTTCTTTTGTCTTGCAGGCGATGATGGATACTCTTACCCACCCATGGACAGAAAGACTAGTCCCGATTGGCTAATTGTTTCCCCCTATGGGCAACACGCTGCTATTGGCTGACTGCTCCTAGAGTAGAAGGGCCCAGCGGAGGGGGGTGTGGCTGTAGCCCCACCTACCCCAGCATCAGCCAATCCCATTAGCTGAAGATCTTGGCTCATGTCTACCCATAGAGGAATGCTGTTTCCTAAATGAACAAACTGGATAAGTGTTTTGAGTACCGAAGTTACTAAAATGCCAGCCTACAGCATTTGTTGAGGGTCCAGTCCTGTAGAAAACAAGTATGAGATATAAAAAGGCAAATAACTGTTGAGGATGAGCACATTCATGAGCTCAAAATTAATCTATTGAGCTCAAATTCAGGTGCATCAAAACAACCAAGTGAAGTGTTAAAGGATCATAAGCGAGCGAGATTCTTGCCATTTCGTTTAGTGTGTTTGCTGTGCAGGTCAATGTCGCGTTTAGATGCAATGTGAGCAAATGTGGCTTCTTGCTGTTAGGAACCCTCACGCCTGCGTGAGACTGTTAGCCGCAACCCGCTAATTCCTCAGAGACGCAGTCGTTATTTCGTGTTATTTTTATGAAGGGGTCGCTCCGTCACCTCTCAGGTCCATCAGCACTTTACTTAAACATCTGGACACAAAATCAGAATCTCAAACTGGGCAGGTCCTGGAATCGTCTGCAGCTCAGTCCCGCTTTCCGTGAAATGTCTGAAATGGACTGGAGCAGGACTTGAGCATTCTGTTGTCTGCTGGATGTAGTACCGCATGTCCAAAGCTTAAGGTCCAAACAGGAAGAACTGCTTTTTAAATTAGTTATAATTATTTTCAGGAAGAACAGCATGTATTAATATCTGAGAACTTGTGGCAGCTTCCGTAAAACTCGGAGCTTATGAGGATTTCGTGTGTTTAAGTTAGCTGTAAATGATTTGTATAGTTACATGAACTTCGCAGTATTTGATATTGTAAAGTATAAGCTCTGTTTGTATTTGACATTAAAATATATCGGAAATACGCCGCACTCTCGGTCCCGTTATTTTCTGTCAGTTTCCACAAGGAATACATTTTTCCACACTCACTAACTTAACATTTTATATAATTTTATGCATTACTATTTACTGTATAATGCCCTTACTGCAACTTACTTCTACAGTATAACCGTAGAGTAATTGTGCTGTGACTATAACTTGTTGAATGATACTGTATTTGTTGTTGCATAATTTGCCATATCTGTCTTTTGCAGTACGTCAAATTCTGGCACTAGCAAAAAAATATTAATTTTGACTGGTTTACATGAATGCTATTCAGCTGAATAGATTCCAAATAAGTGATATTAGTCCATGTACAAAAGCAGCACTTTGTTACGTCCCGGGATTTGTGACCGCTACAGTGGTACGGGTTTTCAGGGATCTTCCCTGTTAGTTTTTTAAATGGCTATTCTTTATCAATAATCACATCAATACAATATTAACTGATTTTTACACAATGTGCCACAACAGTGCATAAAAATACTGTATGAGATCATAGCGACGACAATGTTTTAAAAAATAATGTGATCGCCAATTGATCACTATAACAGAAAGGGGACATTACTTCATAAGTCTGAAAGGTGACCACTATTCTTTCTTTGCTGTTTTTTCGTTCCGACTTGGCTAAACACTTTCTTACCCTGTTTGATGGAATTGTCTTACGTCACAAATTTTTACCAATAAAGTTCCATGACTCTTCCAAAACCTTATTTCCAAACATTCTCCAGGCCTGGAAAGTGCCATTTAAAAATTCTACGATTTTCTCATGTTTCTCATGCCTCTACAAACACTGTTATTTGACTGCAGTAAAAGCACACTCCATAGTGGCAGTGCCAGAGGATATGGCCTCTGAACTTGTGTAAACTAGCCAGCCCACCAGTTTACCCAACGATACAGCAGGACTGTCCTCCGCACTGATCAATCGTATTTTCTTAAGAACAAAAACAACTCAAATATCCTTACACATTATTTAATAATAAATGACATCACATGAGAAAATACTTACCTAGTTAGAAGTCTTACACTCAGATGCATTGAGCCGTTGGAGGAAGGTTGCCCCCGGGAGCTGATGCCGGTCACATTTTCCCCCACCTTGCGGCTCGGACCCGCTTTGGCCATGCACTCAGTGCCCTCACGTGGGTTGATCCTCACTAAGAATCCTCAAGAATAACAGAAACACTGGTTTTAAATGTTAACACATACAGCAGCCACCTTTTAAATGTCTTTTATTCCCCTTCTGGCCTGAAATGCATATGATTTTAAGTTTAAGCAATGCTATTGTCATGAGGGATAATGAACACGGCTTTGTTTTTGGAGGAATTCTCAGTGGTCCTCATCTGTCAAACACAAGTGCACTTTTCTTGTTGACATGCTTCAGTCCGTGCTTTTGATTGACTTAATTACCAGGGAGCTTCGGAATAAAGATTGATATGTGTTCAGGCTGACCGCCCTCTGCCCATGTATCACCCTTCTGGCCTGAAAGCTGTCTCCCTGCATCATGCGGTATTCTCTTCATAAACCATTACAGACATCGATGCTGAAAACCTGCAATGTGAAATTCGCAGGAAGTTACCTGAACTGGAGGACGAGACACTGAGGACGCCTACACACCCGAGGGACATCATTGGTGTTAGAGGGAAGACCATGGCTTTGTTGAAACTGATGACATTATTACTTTTCTAACTACAATACATACCAGTAAACCCATTTGAGCCAAAATGGTCCCCTTGATATTGACAGCAAAATGCCTTTTTAAAGAGGACTGTTGATTGATTTTGTAATTAATAAGGGATTATTTTCAAAGTCTGCTTCGAATGAAAAAAACTTTTAGACAGTTTTTCAGGGGTTACATTTCCCCAAGCAGTGTTCTTTCTGGGCTATAACAATTAATTATTTACACTGCTGAAAACATGTCATATGCTGACATACTTTACAAAGTGTTGGTAAGCAAGCTGCTTTTCTAATTTTAGTGACACATTTCACTTACCTTCATTGCTATAGTCTGTCTTTTCCATTTACAGCAGATTAACTCCCAATATACAGTAAGTCACGGTAAATTACATGAAAGGTCAAAAAACCCACAATGCGCTACACATTACAGTAGCATACCGTAACAAAAATGATTTTTTATTCACTGTAAGAAAAGTAAAAATGGGGTCCAATGTACCTTGTTAATATGAAGGAATTTTCCGTATAAAATTTTCACAGGCGTTTTACCCTTTAATTTAAATTTCGCGTTGCATTGTGGGAGCGACTGCACCCGCTAAATTTAACAAGAAAATCTGTAAAATCCGGATAATGTACTGGTAATTTTTCTGCCAGGCCATTATCCGTTTTTTACGGACTTTTTTTACAGTGTTGGGCATTTTGCGGAAAGTTGCTTACATTAATTTATTACCAAAAATAATGTAAAATTGTGTGTAAAGTGAATTACTAATGCACAAAACATGCATTATATCAAATGATTATTATTTGCATGGCTTATTATACTCAACATGGAATATAGAACTACAAAAAGTAACATTTAAAGCATAAAAACAAATACCCATCTCAGTTTGACAAAAAAAACGGAAAGCTTTATACTATTTACAGTGAAACAATATAGAGAAGCTTAGCGAATCATGCAACAAAGTATAAACGAAAATGTGTAAAACAAAAAGACAAAAACAGCATCCAGGTAACAGTTTTAGCTAGTCTTAGTGAAGATTGCCATTAAAAAAACCCAAGTGCCTGAGCTTTAAGGGATTGATCCCGTATCTTCTCTCTGCCCTGTTTTGGAGAAGATTCTCTCTGAGGGGACTGATGTTGCTACAATGCACAGTGTAAGATGTGGGTAGAGGAAAAGAGACTCCCCAAGATAAGATCTCACTTCCCGTACTACATCTGCTGAGGGATTCCTCCCTCCCTCCCGAATCTCTCTGTGCGTGTGTGCTGTGACTGTAACCCACCCCTTCCTGGTCAGTGCGGACACACAGACGCCATCAAACATCATGTAGCTGACCAATCACGTGCGGCTTGAACAGAACAAATAAACAAAGCGGCTCCGACCGTTCACTTCTAAAAGCTGTTTCGTTCGCGACCGACACATCACTATTCTGTAGAAATTACAGCAAAGTCTAACAGTGGATCTGTGAATGTCTGATGAATATTTAACCCGCTGCTAACTTTACTCCAGACTCAGCTCGGGAGCTTAATCTTAATCTTAATGCCTGTTTTGTGAGTTTTATTTTCTGATGAATGCCGGTTTAACGCTTATCGTGATCGGCTGGGTTACCGATCGCTTTGATGGCGCTGAGCTCCGCGGCTGAAGTTCTTATTCACAGCATCACTAGAGGCGGATGTTAGCGACGGCACACGCTGCGCAGTTTATAATTAAGATATTATGAAAATGCGCAATTGAATGAAATTAAATGAAACGTTTAAGCTGTAGCACGAATTTATTTCATATATTTTAAAAAAAAAAAATCTCCCGGAAATGAAAATGATGGAATTATCCATCATATTGTGATTTTTTTTTCTTTCGTGTCTTGGCATAGTGAGGAATTATACACATTAATTTGAATAAGAAGCCACATTTCCAAATGGAATTTGGAGGCCTTGCCCGGCAAATGCATACTACACAGATGCAGCACTGTGCTTAGGAATAAGGTCTTCACAATCAGGTGCATAAAGTCTTCCAGCAGCTATTGGAAGGAGCCTCTTGGTACTGAGCAGTCTTTGCAGCACTGCCCTCATGTCAGGTACTGTCACCTGAGCCCCATTCTGGAGGCTCCCCCAAAAGCCTGTGCACTCTCAGAAAAAGGGGTACAACCCTGGTAACGTTGTATGTACCTCAGGAAACAAAACTGTAATGTACCCCCAATGGAACTAAAACAGTCCATATCTGTACCTTAAAAGGTATGTTTACCTACAGATAGGGTACAATTGGCAGACTCTTGAGAGCATAGCCCCAGTGACAAGTAATTGTTCCCTAAAAGGTACAAATTGGTAGCTCTTTTCTGACAGTGCATATGCTCAATGACATTACATCTTAATGAGAGTGTGTGGGGGTGGGCTGTAGACATGCTGGCCCTTAGCTAGCTGATTAGTCTTCTATTTCCGTCCCTTGCATTAATTGTTCTCACCTATCCCGTGCTCCCATCTCCTGTGGGTGTGAGTAATAGAGAGAGACTTTCTGCCTTGAGGGTTTGACCCACTTACATACAGTTTTTGTAAGGTACATAGCATCAGTGGTCTGGGTTGATGGTGCATCAGCACTGGGCCACACACCCCAGTTTACAATCAAGATCCTTAATTTACCTGCCAATCAGTGTGTTTTACCAAGTATCACCCCAGGGTGGGGCTGCTTTCAGGCCAGCAAAGCCTTCATATGAACTAGCCCATATGCCAGAGGGAGGGTAATAGCAGATTGCTATACGGGTGCCTCAGCCCATCTGCTGTTAAGCCTATTTGTCTTTCTTTTCTTTTTACTGTTTTACCCTGATGATCAAAGTGTGTTTCCTTTTGCCCTCACTACCAGCCTTTCTGGTTATTTTTGCTGTGTCTGGGGTCTCCTCCCTTTTATCTGAGAGACTCTGAGTCACTTTAACTTTGAGGATCTTTGCCGTTGTACAGGTTATGGGTTTGAATCCCCTGGCTGACACCAGTAGGTTTTTGGGTCACTTTGGAAAAAAGCATCTGCTATATTAGTAAAGGTGCTGTCCTTGTTAATGAGCTGGATGGACCTGGGTCATTATCACACGGATGAAATTGACAGGCAGCTGTATTTGGTTAAAGGTGATAATTGGTCTTGGCAAATTCAGATTGCCTGTCTGGTGGTCTGTTAATGCTGCAGAGAACAGCAGGTCCATTGGTGCAGGAGCTATTTCTTGGGGGGAGCATCACACTCTGCGCTTTTTAACCCCTTAACAGGACTACCAATGACGGCGGTGGGTGATGTTATGAAGGGCCCTATGAAATCCGTTCTGCTTTTAATAAAATTTTATTTTTTCCTAAATTCTGTTTTTTCCATTTTTGTTCTTCTGAATTCTGTGTTTTACGTTATAAACATATTTATTCACATAAAAACTGTCTAATTATGGTGTGGTAGTCAAAATTAACCCTAATCATCTATGGCTCTAACAATCCTCTAAAATTCTATTGCTCTCACACACTTAAATCAAACTCCGGACCTCACATGTGATGAGTAAGGTTTTCTTCTTTTATTCAGCAATCCAGCATAGCGTTCCAGCGACACTCGGGTACAATGCACC
>JAODKM010000075.1:22780552-22792228 GCA_026780845.1 Petrocephalus sullivani
ACTTACTTCTAATTACCATTTATATGAATGTGGCAGATGAAGGACGCAGACAGTCACACGCTAGTCTGCTTTAATGCCTCGTGATTCCCCTGCCCCTCATGATTTCCGTGTCTCTCGTGATTCCCCTACCCCTCATGATTTCCGTGTCTCTCGTGATTCCCCTACCCCTCATGATTTCCGTGTCTCTCGTGATTCCCCTGCCCATCATGATTCCTCTGCCCTTTGTGATTCCTCTGCCCCTCGTGATTCCCGTGCCCCTTGTGATTTCCGTGCTCCTCGTGATTCCCCTGCCCCTCGTGAGTCCCATGTCCCTTGTGGTTTCCGTGCCCCTCGTGATTCCCCTGCCCCTCATGATTCCTGTGCCCTTCAGCTCTCTCTATGCTTAACTTCTGTTTGTTTAGTTTTTCACCATCGCTGAATACCTGACTTGTCTGCTGCCCCCTGGTGGAACGCTGGGCCACCAGCTGTGGAGCCGAGTTGTTAGTTTGTTTCTGCAAATGACTACTGCTCATGCGTGAAACCCAAAGATTAACCTGGCAGTGTGGCTCTTCTGATCTCTTATGGTGCTGTCCTCCTTACTTTTCAGGCTGATGTATTTCATCACCTTAGATTTTCTGAAATTCAGCCCCCGATTACCATCCAGATGTAGCTGCTGGTCAATAAGGATTGCAGTGAGGAGAAAGTGATTACAGACTGTTGTCTAATGTTTTCATTAAGGCTGATATCCGTGTATGTATGTGTGGGGAGCTCAGTTAGCAGCCTTATCTGAACCTGCAGTTCCTTATCGACGTAACTGCCAAACAGAATTTTGATTGGTCTGCATTGTTTACCTCACTCTGGATGTCTGCATGGGGGCCAGTGACGTCATTCTTAGGTGGCGCCATTGGTCCGGAGCCTGCCATAGTCTCTGTATTCTTATTTTACAACTTATTTATGGGAATTAGTGATGAACTGTGCTGTATATAGACAAATAAAAATTACCCGAGTTTGGTTTTAATTTTTGTTAAATTGTTTGCGCAATTTATTGCATTAGGGCTGTGTCTCTCATTCCTGCTCCTGGAGCCCCACCTGCCAGAAAGTGCTTGGTCAAACCTGCACTGCTTACGACCTACCACCTTCATTATTAGGGCATTAAGAAGCACCTGATGCTTATTAAGGTCAGGCTGGAGTGATAATGTCCTGGAAGGTGGTTCCCCAAGAGCAGGATTGAGAAACACTGCATTCGGGTTTAAATTGGATTTGGTTTTCTGGTGCCCTTGTCACTGCCCGCGTAATTAAATTAGCAGCTGACTGGGCTGGTCCATCTTGTCCCAGACGAATGGGGCGGGGGGTCATGCCATGCCTGATTACACACAAAATAACCTGTGTGTGTCGTTATGCCTCCAGATGCCAGGATAAGTCAGATTGGAAGATGTCATGTCATAACCCAGCAGGGGCTGTGATAGGAGGCAATGTGACACGGAGAGAGACGGCCCTGGGTGCAAGGGAGCTCCCCCCCCAGGATAGCTGCTAAGCTGGGCTCATCATCCAGCAGAGTGCTCATTAGTTAGACATGTGGCTCACAGTTTACTCAGGAGGTCCATCCTGGTACCTATCCCGACTGGACCTGATGCGGTACAGCTGAGCAGGCTTTGGTCTGTATGCTGAGCAGCTTCTGATGGCCCTGCTCTTCTGGGCTCATTTAATCCGCTTACAGAAAGCCTAGCATTTGTTTCAGCATTAGGCTTTATGTTTTATATGCATTATCCTTGGGTTGCACCAGTATTCTTGGACCCCATATTGTACACTATGTGTCTTATTATGTGTCAACAAACTAATCAAAAAAGCGGCTTCTGTAGTGGGAGAGGAACTTGACAGCTTGGAAATGGTGGCTGAACGAAGAATATTGCTCAGACTTCAGTCCATCATGGACAATGCTGATCATCCGCTCCACAGTGTGGTGGCTGATCAGAGAAGCACTTTTAGCTACAGGCTGACTAGCATTAAGTGCTCCACTGAACGCCACAGAAGATCATTCCTGCCCACAGCCATCAGACTCTATAATTCCTCACACTGATTTCATACCCAGCCTTCAGACGCTAAACATAAATTCCATTCTTTAGCCTGTGCAATTAAACCTGCTGCTACTCGGATGTACAATATTATTTGGTAATGTACCTGTATTACACTGTGCAATAATCATTTCACACAATACTTATTCTATTTATTATGTCAAATCCTGTTTCTCTTATGTAAATATCATGGTGTACATAGTGCAGAGTCTCTCTTTTATAATTTAATTTCAGTTTCTTATATATTTTATATTTTTTACGTTCTTGTCTTGTTTCTCTGTGTGACAGTTCAGTAGTAACATGAGCAATTTCCTCCGGGATCAATAGAGTTTTTCTGATTCTGATTCTGATTACTGTTTGTTTTGTGCATTTTATTTCTTCCTTTATTATTTATAGTCAAATATCATACCCCCATCTTGTATCAGGCTTCTAGAGAAGCTACAGTATTGCTCTCATTACCTTGTGTTTTGCAGAATGACCATAATATGTATGTATGTATCTGTTTGTCTGTCTGTTTGTGGTGAGGCTCAAATAATCGCTCATATGCACACACACACACACACACACACACCGTACAATACACAGGTACCACAAAAATATAACTTACAGTCAGTGGGAAAGGATAAAAAGTGAAATAAAATTAGGTAGATAAATATAAGGTAATAAACCACAAATAAAGTAAAAGAGGTCTTGTAAAGAGAGAGACAAGGTAGCAGCATCCTTGTTAGGCTATCGGAGTAAAAGTAACTAGTGAATCAGTCCCGGTGGTTCTACATGTTATTGGTAGTAAGAAGAGATTAAGTGGGAAGACAGTTTGCCTGCAGCACAATCCAAAGAAGTAAGGCTGATTAAGGCCCTTCGCCCCCAGGGTCCTCCTGTCCGCTCAGGACAATCTCGCACTGTCTGTCTTTCAATTACACTTAGCTTCATTGACAGCGCAGCATCGCCCCCCCATGTCTCTGGGAAGTGGAGGCATTCTATAGACCTCGCCTGCCCTCACACACAGGCACCCTTGAGAAAAATATAGTTTATTTAAGGAGGCACCTTGTGTATCTCACCTGGGTAGCTTCCAGGTTCCAGGGTTTATTACGGGAAAATGTTCTGGTGTGTTCCCTGTCCTCTCCATCACCCTCATCATTTTTTTAAACACCCCCCCCCCCCTCCACTCCGATGCAGGTGACCAGGATCAACACAGCACAGAGTCGCAGGCGGGAGCAGCGGGTGTTGCTGATGGTGGTCGTCATGGTGATCTGCTACCTGGTGTGCTGGCTGCCCTACAGTGTCGTGGCGCTGTTGGCTTCCTTTGGCCGGCCGGGGCTGGTGACCCCCGTGCTCAGCATCGTGCCATCACTGCTGGCCAAAAGCAGCACTGCCATCAACCCCGTCATCTACATCTTCATGAACAAGCAGGTGGGCGGGGCTGAATGCTAGGGGTGGGGCTGAGCGCTCTATGTGGGGCTGAATGCTAGGGGTGGGGCTGAGCGCTCTATGTGGGACTGAATGCTAGGGGTGGGGCTGAGCGCTCTATGTGGGAATATAGCTTATTTAAGGAGGCACCTTGTGCATCTCTATGTGGGACTGAATGCCAAAGATCTCCGAGACAGAGTGTGAGGCCAGGGTGGTCTTCCTGCAGCAGAAGTGTGGGAGAGCTGCACAGATGGGAATATTTGTATTGGGCCGGTTTGCTCACGTTTGCCTGCCAAGCCAGTCCCTGCCTCAATCTCTTGTCTACATTCCCCAGCCTGGGCTTGCTATGGCATGTTTCGCCCCCCAGGGGGGGCATGACCCTCCTGCAGTTACGCCTGCCTCTGGGAGCCGCTGATGCGCGATGAGATCAGACTCATTCGCACTGGCATTCCTGGGGCCCAGAATGAGGCTTTGATTTTTTTCAAAATACATGCAAATCAGACACTAATGTCTGTAAAACCGAGTAGCATTTATGCAAATGCACCAGTGACAGAAGTTTCTTACAGTTACATTCTTTATTTCAGTATTATTTTATGATGCTGAAAGTGTGGACCATATGGACAATGGTGTTTAGAGGAATCGCTTGTTAGAGACTCATCATGCCAATGCTCTTAAGCGCCCTCTTCTGTCTGCTGGTGGAAGTGCCTGAGGTGTTCAGCCTGTACACAGTTCTGTGGTACTGTTCTGTTGGTTTTTGTTGTTTATCAGCTTATAAATCCGCACATTCATACAGCTGAAATTTTTGCTGGAGCTGTTCATGTTTTTGCTGAATGGATCAGCTGCAGTGCAGTGGGATGCCATCCCACGGTGCTTTGGTGTTTGGTGGCCACGTCACGGTGGAGTTCTTGCTCATCTCGGCCACGCTGCTTGGGGATGAAGGTGTCACTTGGGGGCACCAGCTTGTGGAAATTGTACGCTTGGCTGTGCCGTGACCCGGCACTTTTACAGCAAATGGCCATTAGAGGGTTTCCCTTCTGGGACCCAGCACTGCGCACTTCACCAGTAATGGTGTGACATTTGGGAACTGTTCATTCATGAGGAATGAGTCCCTTACAGGAACCGTACACTCATGCTCACTTCCATATAAAAAAACATTTTGTTTCATTCTTCCACGTGTCCTCAGAAATATGACATGAAATCTGCTTCACCCCTTGATTATGGCCAGTCAGAGCCAGCGAGGCATGTAAGGGTGTGCTGAGCGTAGGATTGGCTGAAAACCAAATCTGGGACCCAATGTATATACATACAGGAACGATCGAGTCTCTTTAGTGATGGGAATTTCAGCTCTTTTTAGTGAGCCAGATCATTTGGCTTAGCTCAGAAGTAAAAACCAGTTTTGTGTGCACGTACTGTATATCATTTAAATTATTCAGTGTTTTTATACGTTTATAATTTATTTATACCATGCAACTGAATGGATCCAACTATGTAAGCTGTTAGCGGCAGCTTTTCGGGAAATGCACCCCACAATGAGAACAAGAGACCCAAAGGAGTGAACAAGTTGGTGAGTGAGTCGATGAACGGGAGGGTCTCTCCAATCTTTCTGATCTCTCACACTCATTCTGAAGGAGAGACCTGAAGAGGTGAACGAGTTGGTAAGTGAGTCAGTACATGAATGGGAGACTCAGATAGGCTACTGAATAGGAGAGCTGTACCTCATTCGTGACTGACATACACCATCTACTGGGGTAGTAAACAGCTTACATGTGCAGTAACTCCACATATGCTGCAACTACATTGTAGAGGTTCAATATTTTCACGATTTAAAACTGAATTTAACCATGGCTTGTTAGCATTTGGACTTGTTAGCTGACTATGTGATGAGCTGTTATGTCAGCATTTTTAACATGAGTAACTAAGGTACAATATTTTCTCATATGACTTATTGATATGTGGCTTACTCATTATCACTTATTTAGCCTAAATAATAGGTTATTTTTCGGACATATTTTTAGACAGATCTATTTTATTCAAACAGGACGTGGCACTGAATGAGCTAGAGAATGAATCTGAACTAATCTTTTAGGTGAACTGAAACAAAGACAGTGTATTGCCACTCCTTATTAGCTATGGCAGCCTTGCAGTAACACCCCCAGCTCACATGGGGGCAGCACATTCTAGATGAACACCTTGTGAATAAAGAGCGACACTTGTCTTTCCTCTCTGTGGCTTTCAGTTCTATAGGTGCTTCCTGGCTCTTCTCCAGTGCCAGGCGCTGGACTCCAACCCCATCTCCAGGGGCTCATCCAGGGCAACCAAGGCCGCTCGATCGGCACTACGCACTGACAGCAATCGCGTCAACCTTGCCATGACAACCCGCGGCCACGAGAACAAGCAGCAGGGACCTTCCAGGGCCTTCGAAGGTGTGGAGGAAAGGATTTCTAACAGTTAACCCGGTCAGTCCTGGCTAAGCCTGTTTAACCAGCAGGGCTGATGTGTGTGATCTTGTGTGCAAACAGCCTTCATCATGCAGTTGGAAGTGAGCCCCTGTTTCAGTGGCACATTTAGGTTCTCCACAGTCTGTGAATGCAGGGGACCATGTCACCATGTCACCATGTGATCATGTGACTGGGGCTGGCCTCTCAAATCTATGATTCCTACTGACCTGTACCTAGATCCGGAACTTAGATGCGGACATCTTCAATGCTGGACTCTTTTTGCATCACTGACCTGTCTTAATGTTATCGATTAGCAGCTGACAGACAGTTTGAGATCTGAGTCCGAGAATCTGCATGCAGTGCCCGGGTGAGGAACTTCCAGAAAAAGGTATTGATGTAATTAAGGGACATAGAGCTGTGTTGTGCATTTTTAAGTGTCTGTACATGCTGGCGTGGGCCCTCTCTGCTGTGGCATTCCGGCCTGTAGATTCCATACTTCCAGTCATGTTTATGTGACTCTGCAGCCCTTTGATCCTCACAGTCTGTACACATCAGATCAGCTCCATGGTGACCATGCTGGGTGATTTACAGTACGCATTTTTACCTGCAATAAATTTCAAACTGATTCTCAGCCCTTTGCCGGAAGGTGCAGTACCTGTTCTGTCTTTCATGTTTGTCAAGCTTTGCCAGTTTAATGGTGCTTGTGACTGGTCTTAAGCTCTCAAACAAACGATCCCACCACAGCTTGGTTAAGTGCCCTTCACAGTGGATATTTATGACTCACTCTTATTTAAACATTTAAAAGAAATTAGTGTTGAAATTAGTGTTGCAACACAAATAGTTCTTCACCTGAACCTCATCCGTGTTTATGGTTTCGAAAGGTGGGCAGGTATAGATGGAGGGATGCAGGAGGGGTTTTTGACGGCCCTGCATTTGGTCAGGTTCGACCCTGCCGAAATCACTCGTAACTGGGCCTGAGAGAAGGGAAGAGTCACTGTGCCTGAGCTCTCTGTAGCTGAGAGATGAGCACCTGTGGATTCTGGGAGCATTAATGGGACCAGGAGACAATGCAGGATGAGTGCTATGTGACTGGTGAAGAGGTATAACAGGCAAACTGGAAGCCAGGGGTGAGAATTTAAGTTAAATCAGCAGCTGTGGAGGAGCGTCGTGGCTCTCGGATAGATGGTGTTTCTCAAGATGTTTCCAGATGTTTCTGTGATGTCTACGCAGTGGGGGGAGGGTGACTCAAGTCCTTGATGATGCTGCCTGCCTTGAGGTGTCCTGGGATGGCCTGAGGACTCTTCACTACCACTGGTCCAGAGCTCAAAGTCTCTCAAAGAAGAACTAGGTCTGGCTTTTGACCTTTGCTTCTTGCGCGCCAATGGTTTTGGCCTTGCTCCACACTGAAACCGCACTTCCTGGGTGCCAGTATCTCCTTGGCTCAGTTATTCGCGCCAGTGCTTCCCTGTCATGACGATGAGTCACGTCATGCGGTACATCATTTACTGTGGAAATCTGCTCAATTGCTGAGCAAATATGGGTTTGGCTAAAGACACAGAAGTTACCTTACAGTCCTAGGCATCAGAAGCAAAGGGGGCACAAGAATGAGGAGAGTCAGTGTGAAACCACGCCGGCCGATAACGTGACGCCAAGCGGCGCAGAGATACAGCAACAAGCACTCCTTTGTTTAAGTTTGGAGTGACGAATAATCTTTTAAACCCAAAGCAAATAGAAGTAAATAAAACAAACCGGAGAGACTGCACACGACTCAGGGGTCACACACAAATCACAGGACCTCTCCATCTGCCCCGGGGCTGCTTAGCATTAGTCAGCCTCCGGGTATGTCAGTCACGCAGAGCTCCCTCCCAAGCCAAGTCACCGCTGCTATGAAAGGTGTCCTCCAGCTTCATGGCCAGCTGCTATCTATCACCCCCTCTGAGGAACAGAGACACCCAGAGCTGGTTTTATTTTGGGGCACGTTCTCTCCTCTTAATTAAATCTGTGTTTTTCTGCCCACAATTTGAAAGCAATGAATATGGGTCTAGTTCATCAAACACGATACCTCTGTTGCCACAGTGTTATTAAACTGCTTTGTTAATGTTTATTTTGCCTTTAAGCCGTTACAGTGTTCCACTTGCTGATTCTCCTGCTTGAACATGTCTTTCAAAGACTTACCATTATGCTATATGTATATAAGATATGCCTATATACTGCGTGTGCATAAATATATATATACACACAGTCCTGGAATAAAGATTTTAAAATATTACAATGAGATGAGAAACAAACTCTATTCTTATGGAATGTATGAATAAAGAAGGAGAATCTGTATATATCTTGATGATTGTGGATGAGTGACCGAATATCCTACTCCGTCGCGTAGCTGAGTCGTTTGATGAGCTGCTTCTTTGCAGTGCTGTTTGTAAATGGGCTTTCAAAGCGTATTAATCAGGAGGCAAAAAGCTTAGATGGGGCACCTTGGTTCAAACTTCAAACAGGTTTGGGCCTAGTGATCTTCTGATGGCGGGTCAGTTCCTTCTCAGCTTTCTTGGCTGAAATACACCTGACAGAACATCAGTCAGAGATGCCAGGCTCTTCCCCTTCAGGCTGCTGCCAACATGGCTGCCAAACAGGCCTATTCTGTGGTCCAACACACCGCCAACAGCAAGCCGCCCACATTTCACCGTCTTCCCGGCGAGCCCGAGCAGGCCTCATAGTGGCTGGATACAGCAGGCAGAATGATTCCTGCAAGGCAGAATGATGAACTCTTTGTTCTCAGTAGTATTACGTTACAGTTGAATGCCAACGTTGGGGAGTAATTGCTGGTGAACAAGGCCTTACTCCGTGGGAGGATAGTGATCCCGGGGAAATGGAGTCAGAGACTGTTAATAAAGCTATTATGATCATGTTTGGCATCGGGGGCTAATATCTGCTGCTTTGGGTATTTCACTGTGATAATAGACCAGATATCATAACGATGTACTTGTGAGTTGTCCTGTTGCCCATATGCATGCTGTAGTTTTTGGTGGGTGTCACGTTGAATCGGTTTATCTAAATTCCATTTTATTCCTATGTTACTATTAACAACACTGACAATGTCTTCATTGAGATATAGTACTCTTACAGGTCTCGACTTTTTACAGCAGAGTACAGTGATCAATTACAGATCCATCACTCCAGAAATGTGAACTGTTTCCAAACCTTAAAAACTACTGGAGAGGCTGTACTGATCAAAACCCTGACCTCACATTACATTCAATGGCATACAGTGAATAACAGTAATTACATGGAGTGGTTAACATAGATTAGACCTTAAAGACAGAGCGTTGGCCTGTTTAGTAAAGCACTTTGAATGATTTTGTGTAAACATGCTGTACAAATTGATGTGACTCGATTCCATTGCCTATAGTTTCCTTTTCTTTTAAGTGGGACCAGATCAAACCATTGGTGCTTTCAGTCAGGGGTGTAACATCATGAATTTCATTTATGTTTGTGAATTGGATAATGGGCAATTATCATTCAGTGCTGCCTGCAGTTTCCAAGGGAAATATTCTGTGAGGATGTTGTTATAGCATCTTTGACGCGGTGCAGGTTTTTGGGTCCAGAGGTCCATCACCAGAGGTCATACTCAGTTTCATCCATCTATTCTAGCCAAAGGAGCTCATACACGTAACAGTTGCCATGTGACCTTGTCAAATGCCCGGAGCATCAGCCCAGTGTGTCTGACGGCGAAACAGCCAATCACAGCAGTGTAGCATCTGTCCCCTCCCAGCATCACTCTGGCTGATCCAACATAGCAGCAGCCATGTCATTACCCACAATCCTCCTCAGCATCGCTTGCTCTAGGTCATTTTTAAATGTTGCCATAAATGCTCATACATATGCTTCTGAAACTGTCAGCTAAATGTTTTTCCCCCTTGGCCAGTAGGTTAGATGAGAACCAAATTCTCCCAACAAGTTTATTTCTAATTTTAGAAGTACGATTCTGTAAAATATTGGGTGGGGCAAACACCAAACTGAATATTGGGTGTCCCCCACCATGAGCAATGACTAAGATGACTACATTTGGAAAGGCAGAGGAATCTTTTCCACTGCAAGTCAGAACTCTATTTTTACTCTTTTATACATGTGGCTCAAACTAGCCGCCTGTGGCTGACCCACCATCTTAGTGTTTCTAAGTGACCCGGAGAACATAACCACGGCGCAGATTTTCAGTGGACCCAGACTCTGTTCCAGACTCAGCAAGGGTAAGTAGTTTGCTAAGGGACCTGGGAGTATGCCTTGGGTAGCTCCATTCCTCTTTTTGTGCTCCTTGCTCACTGCACTTGTGTCTCCTGCTTTGAGAGTCGCAGCCTTTCCATCATGAGGCAATGGAATACAAAGAAGCACAAAAAGATGCCAATCAGGAAACCCAGCCCAGAAAACAGGCGGTGGTTCACTTTCCCACTGGCCGGCTTCTTTGCTACCGGGACACGCACCGACGCCTAGTAATTCTCCACCTGTCTGTCTCTTGCCTGTGGAAACTTGGCAAACACATCCTGAGTGAAGGCTGCCGGTCTCACTCCGCGGGTTCTGCAGCATCGCCTGGCCTGGGTCGCGCGGCTGGACGCCCCATGGCACGACGCTGAGGCATCACACCGAGAGAGAGCGGGGCGAGGACAGGCCACCAGCAGAGAAGCGAGGACTGTGTAGTGACAGAAACGAGGAGGAGTGGAATCATGCTGTCCTGTCAGGTTTACTATGTTTTTGTAACTGTTTGTAATTTCTTAACAGACTCCCTGTTCTCTTTGTGCTTGTTAACAGGTCTCCCTGAGCTTATGAACACTCACAATATGGCTTATAAACACTGATAATACAGTTTAAGAACACTCATTGCTTATGAACAAGCCACATGTAAGCTTGCATGTAAGTGCCACGTCACTAAGCTAGAGGTGCTCCAGATTGGTTGGAAAGAAAATGTCTCAAATTACAGATATGCCTTGTCTAGGGCGAGGTCCACATGGGGCTCCTCTCCAAGCTAATACAAAATAACAAGAATAATCCCAAATTTCTCTTTGGCACTGACAATGAATCATGCATCATGATGTTTCTTCTCCCCTGTCTCTCGCTCTGTATAAAACTGACTCTAGGAGATACGCACAAGAATCCCAATCTCCTGTACCTGTACTGTCCTGTACCTGTACTGTCCTGTACCTGTGCCAATGGCAATAAAGATATCTGTCGATGTGAGAGGCGATTCGGTCTTACATCGGATATGTGTGACATTCAGACATCTGAATCTGCTACATCTGATACAATAAATAGTAAGGTATCCGAATTGCTCTCTGATAGGTAAAGCTGATGTACTAAAACAAATATCTTCAGTGAAGCCTACAACCTACTTGCTAGATAACATACTAGGGCTGTCGCGGTTAGGAAATTTCTCTTGCGGTTTTAATGGGTGGCTCAATATCGCGGTATGCGGTATTACCGCCGTTTAAAAATAAATAAATAAATATAAATCTTGATTTTACTGCATACAAAGCTCTATTGCTGAGTTATGTAGCATATATTGTTGCTTTTTAACTGACAGAGACAAAACATTTTTTATTTTTTTAATGCCAAACAGCAATAAGAACATGCCTTTTCCAATTTAAAAAACGAATTCAAATCATTCTAAAGTAGGCTAACAATAAACAAACAATAAGAAATTATTTTTTCCAATTTGAAAAACGAAAAAATTCTAAAGTATCACATGAAAACGAAGTGTTGGCCTAAGTGAAAATACAGAGAATAAATAA
>JAODKM010000075.1:22795933-22806218 GCA_026780845.1 Petrocephalus sullivani
ATAATATTAATCTATTTTGAGATGTGAGTCACACGACCAGCATAATGGCTCTGAAATTAATCCCAACCCATGATGTCTTCAAGAGAAAACATGCTGTGAAAATTCAAACATGTTTAATCAAGCCTGTGGAGATTAAAATTAACACAGTCGAGGTAAGAAGGCCCGTGTGTTTGTATGGAGAGGAGCACTGTGGCGCCCCCTATTGGCACTGGGGAGTTATGCGTCCACTATCTGCCAAAGCTGATCTGTTGTGGAGATTAAACTTCACCCATTCTAACTGGATGCACCCATGGGATAGGGCCGGGTTGGCGCAGCTGCCCTGTCACATCTGCAGGCTATTCATAGGCTGTGCTGGTGGGGTGGGAGGGCATGGAAAAAGCGGGTGGCAGCGGGTGAGGAGGGTCACACGCGAGGCGCCCGGGACGAGAGCGACACAGAGGGCTGCTGTGGCTGGAACCAGGCAGGTAAGAGGCCGGTTGGAGGGCCCACATCTCTCTGTATGCGGCTGCTGAGACTCCAGGCTCAGTGGCCTTCCATTGGCTATTTACGTGGACAGAAAGCAGCCTTTTGATTGGCAGCGACCTCATCATCATCATCATCATCATTAATATTTTTATCATTGTCCTTGTTGTTGATGATGTTGTTTTGTTACTATATTAATTATTATTGTTATTAATTTACTGTTGTTCTGAAGTGTGAGTGTGGTGTGTGTGTGCGCCCTGCGATGGGCTGCCCCCCTGTCCTGGGTTTTTCCCCGCTTCGTGCCCATAGTTCCTGAGATAGGCTCCCCCCGAGACCCAAAAGGATAAGTGGTTTTAAAAAATGGATGGATGGATGTTTTCCGAATTGAGCTTCACAAACAACTGAAACATTGCTTTCCAATTCCTAGTACTTTCATTTTAATCATTGTAATATTTTTATTTAATGAAATTTAATTACATATTTTTATTTTATTTTCATGCTTTACTTATTGAGATAATCAGGCTGTGTTATCTGATTGGACAGAACCTGAAGTCAGATAGTGATGCCCATGGAGCTGATCTGGATGCTGGTGCTGGGGCTGCTGGGGGCCAGAGTGGATTTGGCAGAACTCGACGGCCGTGGGCCATGTGCCCGGTGGATGGGCGGGATCCCGGGGGCGCCTGGGCACGATGGGCAGCCGGGCCGGGATGGCAGGGATGGCTGGGAAGGCGAGAAGGGTGACGCTGGGCAGCCTGGTGAGTGCTGTCCTTCTCGGGCGGGGGGGTGGTATGGCATAATAAGGACAGGGACTTATGGGCAGCTTGTCCCCGCTGCAGGTGTTCCCGGGGAGCATGGCGAGGTAGGTGCGTCTGGGGATGAGGGTCCGCCGGGCTACCGCGGCTTTCCCGGATACCCGGGTCTGAAGGGAGAGCCGGGTGTGACGGCCTTTGATTACCGCTCAGCCTTCAGTGTGGGCCTGGCGGGGCCCGCTGAAGCTTCCGGTGAGCCCATCCACTTTGCCAAGCTCTTCTACAATGAGCAGCGGGACTACGACGAGCTCAGCGGCAAGTTCCGCTGCGCCGTGCCGGGTCTATACTACTTCAGCTACCAGCTGGTGGCCAGCGGTCAGGACACCAAGGTCACCCTATACCACAGCGGCAAGCCCGTCACCTTCAGCCTGGATCAGTACCGAGCTGGCGACCTAGACCAGGCCTCGGGGTCCGTGCTGCTGCAGCTGGAGGCAGGGGACCGAGTCTGGCTGCAGGTGTATGGTGAGGATGGGCCGGCCGGCGTCTTCACTGACAGCACCGCCGATTCCACCTTCACCGGCTTCCTGCTGTACCCGGACCTGAGGGCAAACTCGCTGGCTAAGCGCCGTCGTTAGCTGCAGGACGTGGGGGGGTCTTCAGGATGTGAGGTTTCTAGTCTTTCCAGGGGAGGGAGAAGAGGAGCCGATGTCACGACACGGACACCAGGGGGCGTACTGCATTCTGCTGGCTTACTGCATTTTGGGGCACGGCGGGCATCTGCAGGCACATTCGCCGCTGTCACTTCTGTGGCCCCGCCCTTTATGCTGGGCATGCTGGGAAGCCGCTCGGGTTTCAGCAAGCTGACAGCTGCCTGTCGGCCCGGTGGCATGTAGTGAAGCGCGTATTTTAATATCACTGTATTTTTGCTCCAGATAAAGGTCACGGGCACGCCATTTGGCAGCTTCTGCCTCATGTTACAGAAGGTAGTGGCTTCCTCCGTTCCGTGGTATGACTTCAAACCCTCAGTCTTTGCCAGCAACCCCCTGCCACTGACATCATAACAATGTTGATGCTTTTCTCCTTATTTTTTAGATATAGAAAATGTAAGCATTTTATGATTTTAATAATTGGAAATTAGCTATGGTTTGTGTCAGAATGTCAATAAAAGTGCCATCGTTCTCGATCTGAAGTGCACTGTGTGCTGAATTCAGACGCGAAGCCCCTCAAAGGCCCGTTGCCTAGGCCTAGGCAAGCTTGAGTAATGATCCAACAGCATGTGGGATTTAGCTGTTTGGAGGAAGTCACGGGGTAACAACTGACCAGGTGTGAAGGATTTAATTCTGAACTGTGATTCCGGCCACTAGCATCTGACCCCAGGCATTCACAATTAAAGCAGTTAAACCAGCTGCTTCTCATGCCTGGTGGGACAGTGACCCTGAAAAGGGGATATATATAGGCATAGTCAGAGTGCATCTGCTCCATGCAGGCATGAACAAACGCCGCCAGAGAAGGAACTGCCAAAGCCTCATTCAGTCAGACAGCTTTATTCAGAACAGTTTCTTACAATCGTACATTAATTCGCTTAAACAAAAGAAATCTTAAAATGAGTGGGGAAGTATGGGTTTAGGTTTGCGGAATGAAAAGGCACAGGAAGGTGGAGTGTAAAGACTCCGGGATAGCCATGTCGCCATGGGAACACAGGGGGGTGGCAGGCATGACTGAGCGATGTCCGCACGGCCGCTCTGATTGACGGTGACAGTGTCCTTGTTGACGCTGCGGGGGGGAGGGGGGATGGTTGGCTGATGGGCTGCTTCTCCTGGGACCACCTGTCCCCTTACTGGAGGTGTGCTCTACTTTTTCCGGTACTCTCCGCTGTAGGCCCGGTGGTCCTGAGCCTCGTCATACCTGCCGTACTCCCCCATGATGTCCTCCAGCTGTGCTCCTGTGTGCTCCTGGGGGCCATAGCTGGCGTATGGGTCCTCCTGGCCACTCTGGTAGGGCTCGTACATCTGCGGGTCGAAGGCCGGGCCTTCCGGCTGGGTGGCGTAGCCGAGGCGGTCCTGGAAGGCCTCTCCCTGGTAGTGGGCCTCCCTGTGCCGCACGGGGGCATCCCGCTCCTCTTCTGCCGCCTGGCCACCCTGCCACTTGCGCTCCCCTGCGGCAGCGCCGGCCCCAGGCCCCTCGGCACGCCGTAAGCGGCAGTTGCGGTCGTACTCGGGGTCACAGTCGGGATCGGGCTCGACGACGCCGCCGTCGCGGGTGCCGTCGGGGTTCAGGTGCGGCTCAAAGGCCTCGGGGTCCGACTGCCGTGAGGGGGGGGCCCGGCCCCGGCAGCTGGGATCTAAGGGGTGGCAGCCAGTGGCAGCGCCGTGGGCGGGCCGGACCGCGGCATCGGGCAGCCTGCTGGCGGCGCTTATCCGGGCGTCGCTCACTGGTTCCAGGGGCACGCAGTCCTCGTCGTAGAACACATAGCAGTCGTAGCCCTCCTTAGTCTTTCCCCGGGGCCCCAGGCGGTGCCGGGACTCCCCATCCTCCTGAGTGGGGCGTCCCTGCTGGCAGTAGGGGTCGTAGCGCGGGTCACAGGCAGCCGGGTCGTCCATCGCATGCCGCTCAGCGAGCTGAGCGCCCGTCAGCGGGTTGCAGTTGTCATCGTGGAGTGGGTTGCAGGGCGGGGCCTGCATGCTCTGGGCGGCGCCGGACAGGCAGTATGGGTCGTAGCGCGGGTCGCATGCCACGTAGCGCTGGTACAGCCCAGAAGGCGCCTTTGCGACGGGTCTCGACCCACACCTCGGGTCCTTCTGAGGGTCGCAGCCCAGGTACGCATAGGAGGGGGCGGGGCCCTGGGCCGGCTGGTAGCCGTAGGCAGCTCGCAGGTGGTACTGCAGGCACTCGATGTCCTTGGCGTCACAGATGCGCAGGAGCTCGGCCTGCTGCTCGGCGGACAGCAGTGGTGATACCGCTGGTGCGTGGTAGAAACTGGGCGCCACGGCCTTGGGCGGGACCCAGACAGGTGCCGGCACTCTGGGCACGGAGACACCGCAGTAGGGGTCTCTGTAGGGGTCACAGGCCTTGACTGCGGGGCTCCGCGGGGCCTCGGCTTTGCCGGCCGGCCGTCCGATGTAGGCTGCCACACAGTTGGGGTCGTCAGTCTCGGCGCAGGACTTGTAAATGTCGCCCAGGTGCCGCAGGTACATGTTGTATGAGCGGCGGCCCTCGGCCCGGTTCTTGTTCTTCAGGTACGCCAGGTAGACGCGGTCCAGCTCCTGCACCTGCAGGACACATGCATATACATCTCGTACCCCGGGAGACCGTCTAAGCACCACATTGTGAGGCCGACTGGCATTTAGAGTCCAACACAAAGGAAACGAGAGACTGGATGAGCACTCTTTATTTAGACCCCCGACCTCCGACCCCACTTCCTGCCCATCTCAGCGGTCTGCCTGTCTATGTAGCCGCTCATATGTCAGGATCCTTCCGTGTCTGTTATCCTTGAGAGCTTCGAGGGCCACCCTGATGCCTGATGGCTCACGGCGTTTTTGTGTTCACTCTGTGGGGTGGGGGGGGGGGTACTCACCCCCTCCTGGTTCCCCGTGTCTGTGAAGTACTTGTACCAGCCCCAGAAGTCCGAGTGCTGGTTGTACCAGCTGATGTTCCTCCTGCTGCGCGAGAGCTTCCTGGAGGGGGACGTGCCGGCATCTGCATGGACCCCGTCTGTCGGAAAGCAGCCCATTAGTGGCCTGCTGACGAGGGGGGGAGAAGAGGGGGGGAAGAGGAGGCCGTGGGAGGCCAAGAAGGAGGCGGTGTTCTTACCATCGCCCTTCAGACGTCGTGTAGTGGGCCCGGCGGTCAGGAATGCTGCGAGGAAGAAAGGTGGGGGGGGCAGCAGGTCCAGATGCTACACGTTAGAAACACATACAGAACTCCAGGGGGCGACGTGGTGCTTTGAAGGGGTGCCACGGGGGGGCGGATGGCAGAGCGCCTATTAAACTACAAAGTGGAGACAGGGAGCCCGAGGCGGCCAATTAGGGGGCTGTCATAAAGCAGCAGCTGCTGCTACCTGCATTGCAACGCTCCCACAACGCTGCCACAATGCTGCCACAACGCTCCCACAACGCTGCAACAACGCTCCCACAACGCTCCCATAACGCTGCCACAGCACTTTACCGCGCTTCTGCAGCTCCCAGCAGGCCGCTGTCTGCAGGCCTGTGTGCAGGAGGTGCTTCAGGCAGACAGGACGTGTTTTACACCTCATATCACAGCTGGGCTCTGGGATAGGGGCAAGTTAACATCTGGCAGACTGACGATCAGCTTTCACCTCTACATCTTCTGTATTTAAAATTTAAAAAAATCTAAAATTACCCACAAGCTATGTTGCGACAACCAGACTGACTGAGATGGCACAGCTGGCATCTTACAGTGTCACATGTATCTCACATGTTATGCTTTGTGGTGTCGCTGAGAGCAGAACAGATCTTACATGACCAGCAGTTTTTTAGGACTGCTTTTTCATGAAAAGTCAGGGTTTATGTGGCGATTTAGTAGAAGCAAATGCTTGTCAGCATTTGAAAGTAACATTTTCAGGCTTCCTGTGTCACTGCTATAGCTCTTTACCCATTATTTATGATTCTGCATGGCTGGATGTTTATGTTCTAGATATAAAGATGTGGTCTTTACTGAAATCTTTATATATATATAATTATGCATTGTTGGCGATACTTTCATCTTTCATTTGCTAATCCATGGTTCTCCTACTTTGTCATTTTTACAAATACTTTACCGGGATAATTCAGGTTAAACAGCTTGTTCTAGGGCCCAGCAGACTAGAATCTCCCTGCACTTTCAGTCATTACTCAGCAACCTGGAAGCCGTGCATGTGGGCGGGTTGGCCTACAGGGGGCGCTGTCCTGAACGCGAAACCCCAGGAGAGGACAGGGCTCACCTGGTAATATTGCCACGGCGAGCAGCAGTCCGCTGAGGACGCGGAAGAGGCCGACTCCTCGGGCACGAGTCATTCCCGGCATGTTCCCGCTTCCGGATGGGGGGACGACTCGGATTCAGTATGAGGGCGGCACCCTGCTGCTGGAGATGGGTCGTTAATCAAGGGGAATCACAGGCCTTCTGCTGCCTAGGGGTGTCTGCTCAGGTTACTGGCTCACCCCCCCCCCCCCCCACACACACACTTGGGGGTAGGGGTGGGGTGGGATTCAGCCACTGGGCCACCTTGTCCTCAACATTTTCAAAAGGGGTCCCCAAACATCAGCTACACATTCTGCTCACACTTGAAAAGTGTGATTTTGGGTTGGGGGGGTGGTTGAGGCTTGGGCTGTAGACTGTGCAAAGGTCTCCAAGGAGTATGCTACAGTCCCGTGAAAAGGTCTCAGAGGAGTAAGATACAGCACCGTGCAAAGGTCTCAGAGGAGTAAGATACAATCCCGTGCAAAGGTCTCAGAGGAATAAGATACAGGACCATGCAAAGGACTCAGAGGAGTAAGATACAGTACTGTGCAAATGTTTCAGAGGAGTAAGCTACAGTCCCGTGCAAAACGCTTAAAGCTACTGGGTAGTAAGTGTACATTTGCTAAAAAAAATACAATTTTACATTTAGTACATGCAAATGAACAGTAACAATAAAAACTAACAGGACTTTCTTCTGTTCAGGAGAAAGTTACTGATCTCGTGCTGGACGGCTAGAAGACCACTTTGCTTGCCAAACCACTCCTCTGGGGCACCTCCCCTGTTCCATGCATCCGTTAAATTTCAAAACCAGCCCACTTAATTAATTAACTTAAATAAATAACTCAATGAGGTATTGATTAGCTAAATGAGGTGTGCTGGTGGTCTCCTAAAAAAAAAAAAAAAAATCATTGGTGTATTGTATGGCTGCTGCAAACTGGGGTGTCCTTAGGAGAGATGGCAGAGGGAACACAATTTGTGGGACATAATAGTCTAAAACAGGGGTCTCCAACTCCAGTCCTGGGGAGCTACTGTCCAGTAGGTTTTCTCCCCTACCAGCCTTCTGATGAGCCACAACTGTTCTCAGGTAAATACCAGGAACAGGTGTGGCCCATCGGAAACCAGGTGGAATAGAAACCTACTGGACAGGAGCTCTCCAGGACCAGAGTTGGAGACCCCTGGTCTAAAACCAACATAAGGAATATTTAAACATAATTTTCATTGACTGAAATTGATTTTCATCATTGATTTTCATTGACGATATCTGCACTGCTGCAGATGATGCAAAAAATAAATGTAGATTAATTAATCCCAATACTGAGTTCTCATTCATTTTCCTTAAATCAGACTCCCTAGGAGACGCTCAGCTCAGCTTTGCAGCAAACCTGCATGAAACCTCACACCCCAGAGTGACTCCGTACTGTCTCTGCAAGAACGTACCAAAAAATTCTGGGTCCCTTGACAAACCCCACCCCCTGTCAAATTTTACATATGATCTTATATATTCGGAATCCGCCAGGCCGGCCCACGCCCATCCGACATCCAGCATCTTCATGCTTGATGGAGGAATTCCAGTTCGAGTTTGTGAAGATATGCTCGAGTCCCCTAACATATTTCCTTTATTACAAACTGCGACATGTGACCTGACATGTATCTCCTTGCATAAAGAATGAATATAGATGAATATATAAAGGAATGCAGCAGAGGAAACCACAGCCAGAATCTACAGGTGGCAGAACCCGAGAGGGGGCTTACCTGTGTGACTGCGGGGGGTGGGCTGTGCGCCCTGTAGGACTGGTCGGAGCGCGGCTTTGCTGCTGATTTTGCTTGCTGTGTGGTGATGCGTGCAGGTCGAACCCGAGCCCTCTGAAAGCCGCCTCTGAGCACCCCTTGCAGCCAACTGCAGCTCACCGGGGACGAGGCAGCATTTTAAGCCGAAAGGTGCGTCCCAGGGCTGGGGGATGCTGTTAGCCGCGCAGTGATTGGCTGTCGGCCTTCCGCTGGGCCAACCAATGGGGTCACGTAATTAGCAAAGAGCAGCGGCACCCAGCTTGGGGAAAATCATAAAAGCAGAGTCTCCGAGATTAAAGGGCTATAATTTCTCAAGCTGCTGCGTTTGATGGCGTCCCGGACTCCAGGTACAGCACAAACAGCCCAATAAACGCAGCCAGCCGCCCCGCTGCTTTGCAGTGAGAGAGCAACTGTAACTTTCCAGTGGAAAAAGCGTGGAGACGCCTTCAGGCTGCTTTGAGTCCACGGGCCTGCCTTCCTCTGCCAGTGCCCCAATCCTGCACACGTCACAGTCACAAAATATAAGCCTTTATTCGCTGATTTCAGTGTCACCCATGGTTGCCCTTGCCAGTTGGTACTCCACAGTGCCCTTAGTGCATCGAATACTCAAATGGGCAGACATGGTGCCTTATGTCTTTGTTAGAATAGCTGGAAATCCCCTGCGTGCTTCTTAATCAAGGGCATGTGCTGCCCCTGAGAAAACAGACCTCCTCACAGGGCTCTAGCTGCCTATCTATGACATTTGTGTTAAATGTGAAACATTAGTCTGGAGGGCCCTGTAAATGTCCATCTGTAAAACATCCAGCGGATTCTCCATTCTCTCTCCTTTTTGCATTAGAGTTGTCTGCTTGGAATGTTGCTTGTTTGGGTTAATAATTAAAACAGGGTTGATCTACAGTATCCAGGAGCTCCTATGCACTCTAAATGCTCCTAAGTCCTCATCAGGCATCTCACAGGTCGACCCAAAGCTGCTCCAGGACACCAACCAGGACTCTAAAGGTCCAGAGACCGAGATCAGAGAAGGCTCTTGATTTGGCCCAGAAAGCTGGTTTTCACTGGAGAGTCACTCAAAATAATGATCATGTCATGAGACATGACGAATTAGCTACCTCAAGTCCTTACGTGTCCACTTTCTTGTAAAAAGGGTTTTCCGAGATTAAATCGCCTCAGAGAATGCAGAGATCTCAGAGCAAACAGCCCCAGGAAATCGCAGATGTATAATTAGTGTTCCGGGCGGCTCGCTAACAGGTGTTCTGCGTGGCACATGGACCCGGAACACGGGCTGGAAAATGATACGGCCGTCACTCCGGCTCAGGCGCTGGAATGCCAAGGATTCACAGTGCGCAGAAACAGCTGGAGCCAGGAGTGCTTTTCGACGTTTGCAGAACAGATGAAAGAGTCAAAGGGGGCAAAGCAAAGAGTGACAGCTTGGCCCGCGCGCTCACTATCCCTGTCGTGGATGCATTGCAGCGGCTGTGCTCTCTCACACCTCTCTGTGATGACAGCAGCGGGGCACAGACAGCGGCTCAGCCATGCCCGGCTACCAGTGCCAGCTGCAGAGTCACCCTGGCTCTCCCCTGGGCCATGAAGGAGCACCTCCCACACCAGGGAACGGGGGAGAGACGTACTCTGCGATAGCCGGCATAGCTCAGCCCTCGGCGCCCTGTGTGGAGACCACTAGAGTTGTGTTACACCTCACAAAGCTGGCAACCTCTGCTGAAAACGAAGCCGGACAGAGCGGATTTCTCAGACTCTGGAAAGCCCCTGGATCCCCCAGCAGCACAGGCTGCCGTTAGCAGGCCCTGGTGTCTCAGTCTGATTATGCCAGAGTGGATGTGCACACGTGCAGGTTCAGCAGCTCTCAGATGGAGGATCGGTGCCAAGCATCACCAGCGCAGCTGGCTGGCTCTTAAGCCGGAGTATCTGGGGCTCATTTCAGCAGCCGGGGTGGGGGGTGCCTTAAAAGCTTTGCTGTAAGTCTGAGGCTCGCTCGCAGATCACAGCGCACCATAAAACCCAAAACTCATCTGGTGAGCAGGACATGAAAGAGGTTTCCCCAGCGAGTGGCGATAGGTCCCCCGCGGCGGCGGAACGTGCTCGTAAGCAGCTCCTGGCAGGCCCCCCACCGCGTGATACTCGTGGCACAGCGCTTACACACCACAGATACTGATCTCTGGTGAACTTTGTTTGGTCTGAAACTATTGTTATGTTGTTATGGTTACATATTATAGTTAGCAGTGGCTAGCCCTGTGGCCAAGGCTTGAGTCTCCATTATTGCTCCATGTGTCTGGAGTTTTTGCATCTTCTCCCCATGTCATTGTGGGGTTTCC
>JAODKM010000075.1:22816901-22838281 GCA_026780845.1 Petrocephalus sullivani
AGTACCCCCACCCCTACTCACCTCGGGGGCAAGGAAAAAAAGTTCAGGCTCAGGAATTTTTTCCACTATCAGCCCTGGGTATGTCCCGGGAGGCATTTCATGCGTGAGCGCCCCCTGTCTGTGGGGCAGGTAGGATACCTGGGTACCTTCCCAAAAGACACATTTTGTCCAATCTAGGGGCCACCTCGCTGAGGTCATCTGGGAAACATTTGTTTATGTTCCTAACAGGTACCTTTACCTGAAGCATTCCATGAAACGCCGTCCAGCCCCCAGGTAGAGACTGACTCTGAGGAGGAAGAGGCCACGGATGAGGAAGAGAGGGAGATCCCCAATGAAACCGCTCCCCCTGAGCTTCTTTTAAAGAGGTGAGTTCATTTTGTCTGGGCGGAGCGTGAGTATCGTTCACCAGGCGTGTACCCAGCCCGGCCCCTCCTGTGCCCTGTGTCAGGTCGGAGATGCCCTGCTGGAGGCGGCCGTTGCGAGCAGTGAGCACTGTGCCTCTGGGCCTTATCCTTCTGGGGCTGATCGCTGTCACGATGCCCGGCTGCCTGGACTCCCTGGTAACGAGCTGCTCCAACGGCCTGCGAGCCGTGGGCCAATTCATCCTCCAGCCGCACTGCTCCCTCCACCATGCAGGCCTTCCACCCATGTAGAGAGCTTTGCTCACCCTGAATATCACGCATTAATAAATGCACAGGTGCCCTAACCACTGCCTGCTTTGTCTGTTTGCAGTTTTAGATTAGAATATATTTGTCATTTTACATATACAACGAAGCACTGTTTGCTTGTCACTAATCGTCAGCATAATGATTATTGCTCCCAGTGGAGAAATTGTCTAAAATAAAATAAGAGATAATAAGAAAATAAAATAGAAGAATACATATAAACAGTATATAAATAGGTCTGGTCAGGTTGGGGAGCATGCACTGGTACAGCGCATTGCCACACCCAGCACACGGCGGTCGGTGACCCCCCCCAGGGGGGCACGCGGTCCAGGCCCACCCACAGGAAATGGCCGTCTGTCTGCCGCAGCCAGATGCAGTAGATGTGTCTCATTCCGGATGGAGAGCAGCCACTCCTATGGCACAAAGCCAGACCAGTGGTGCAGTACCAGAGGAGACCTGTCTTCAGCTCCGGTCACGCGATAGCCTCCGTGTCTCGCAATCGATGTACAGTATTAAGCTGAATAGTGAATCAAAATGCAGTCGTGCAATTACATATTCATTTGCCACCATTATTTTTTTTAGTCTAAGTCATGTGATCAGAATTAGCAGCACTATTAGCATTTTGTTGTTGGGAGGGGCAGATGTGGCTGGGGGTTATCTGAGTTCGTTGTTCCTTGGTGAAGATGTCTGATGGCTTTGGGGTAGAAGCTACTTCCCAGTCTGGAAGGCAGGAGGGCGGACAAGTGGCGAGAGGGGAGTGTGGGTCACTGGTGACGGGGGTTGCCCTCCGGAGGCATCGAGTGCTGTAGGTCTCCTCCAGAGCTGGCAGGTGGCACCCACTGATCTTCTGTGCTGCCTTGATGATTCTCTGCAGGGCTTTCCTATCTGCAGTGCTGCAGCTGGCACACCGCACAGAGTATGTCAATATGCTTTCAATTCTGCAATGGTACAAGGACACAAGAAGATCTTTGCCGAGGTTCACTTGGGCAGACTGGGCGTGGGAGCACTGAGAAGCGGCCTCACTAGTGACCTCTGCAGGCCGTGCTTACGGTTTCTTTTAACAAGCTGTCTCCTCTTGACACCACCTTGTCCATCTTTGACAGGCGATCACCGTCCTCGGGGGCAGATTAATTTATCGGGGGGGTTGAAGCGTGTATCCAGGGGTGTTGAGACTCGTAATTGTACTGCCGGATTAGGTGCCTGATCGGCACTGACTTCACTAGGGGGTGCGGACTGCACCACTCCCGCCTTTGAAAAGCTGCTTCGCATCCTCCCCTCATATATTCATATGAAGGCTAAAAAACTTTTTTTTTTTACTTTTGTAACCTTCTAATGCGCTCCTGCCGGAGTTGTCATTATTACCATGACGCTGCGACGTGGTTTCGTTTGCAAGCGCGTGCTGTTGTTCGTTGCTGTTTCTGTCGGCTAGTCTGGTGTTTTTGGGATGCAGTACTGCACTATTTCGTTTTTGAGGTTGCGCATTTGAAGGCCAGGAACGGAAACTCCCAGATGTTTGCTGAAATGTTGTATTTGTTCCTGTTTATTTTTCATTGTATTATTTCATTTATAAATATATTTCCATATGCATGTGTTTAACTTCTACATTATTTGGGTTTATTGATTATGCAAACTGTATTACCGAATTTTTACTTTAACCACATGAAACTATGAATGTGAATACAGATGCAGCAGCTATTAAAGTGCATAAGCGGAAACACTCGCCCGTAATCAGGAAAACCACATGGTGTGAGAAGAGGGCTGGTAGCGTGAAGTCCCACAGCTGAAATGGGCCATTTTCGCGGACCGAATTTCAATTTCAAGAAACTTTATTTGTCCCCGAGGGGCAATTAAAGGCGTAGAGCAGTGTTGCAGGGAAAGATAAGGGAAGGGAGGGGAAAAGAAACAGCCGCTCTACTAGACCGGTCGACCGCACGAGCAGCGACCCGGAGAGAAATTTGCGGTTTAATGCTGCCCCCTAGTGCCGTAATGTCGACGCTACAGCGCGATCGTCATTTAATTACAGGCAAGTTCTTCTCTGCTGCCTGGAATATCCGGCAGACCCCCGCGACCAAGGGATGGATCCATAGGGGAAGGAAGGCATTTCTCTCAGAGATGCTTAATCACAGGTATATTACTGAAATCATGTTGGTTTGTTTGAGCGACAAATGTTTGGCACAAATTATTTTTACATGTGTGTGCTGCGACTGGGGTTACCACAGGTCCCTTAAAATACGGAATCGTCCCGTATTCGACTATAAAATTGTGCGTCCCGTTTTTAATCAATACGGTTTGTCCCGTATTTCCGAGTTGTGATGAACGCAGCATCACCGCGTCCATATTGAGTATGAAAACGCCGTTGGATTGATAAGATTCATTTGTCTTATTTATAGTTAATACGTTATGGATGAGTTGACAATGTATATCCTGAAGATTAATTTAATTTTTTAACTGTTGTGCACCTTAAGTTTTGATATAAAGTGACTGATTTCATATGTCAATGCTAATTTACCAATAGGAGTTAATCATTGAAAAGTTTTTCATTCAGTTTATTTTTATGCCCATTGATAATAAAGTACTAACAATATTAAGTATGACTCGTAACACTTTCTTGAGACCATGGTTTAAGTTTCGTTTACCACCACTGGTGCGTCACTTGGCACATAGTGGTTGTGGCAATGCCCCACTATGGTAGGCGTCCTTTATTTTTCAGCATAAAATGTGGCAACCCTAGCTGCGACGAACTGGTGGACCCCTGCCTTGCGTGAACAAATGAAAAATAGGCAGGAGAAGCATTAACCAGCGTACAGGAAACGCTGCGGTAATCAGGTAGGGGAGAGTATGATGGGGTTACCGATAGATGCAAACAGAGCTGTAACAAACCGGGATCCGCTGTGTCTCACGTTTGAAGCTGTTTGAAAGTTTATAAATTAACTACTGCGGACGAAGGAGGTTAAAGGTATGCGCGGTGCATTCACAATACCGACAGTGCAAATTCCATTTTTATTAGACGTTTAATATGGTTTATACTGTGCTCACAAGCTGACTTATGTCAACCCGGATCTGTAAGCATGCAGGGTTGCCAACTTTGGTCAGCTGGCTGTCGTGATATTCTCAGTCTGCACACACAATAGCATGTGTGTAACAGTTTTATTGCCCAAACACTTTTGTTGTGGCTAATTATCGGTTTGTGATGGAATAATCTAGATTTGCACTAAGATTTCTTGGGTGAGAATCTGAAAGCGTGCCACGCCAGATACTGATCGAGTTGGCAACCCAGCTGTTAGCCGAGTGGAATCATTGTAATTAAACAAAGGAAAATAGCCATAAGATGCTAAGCTTCTGGTTAAGTAAGTTGATAATAATGGTTTGAATAGATAACACAGGCGGATATTAAGACTCCGCTCACACACATAAAATCCACAGCAGAAAATCAGCAGGACTATATGCAAGGTTACTGTCAGCGGAAAAAGGCTTTCTATGTCATTGCTTCGAGAATTTCAAGAGGGACAGCCGCTTTTACGGGTCAGTTTCCGTCAGTTTGTTGGATTGTTTGTGCCCATGTTCAGCCTGTAGCCCCTAGAAATCTGAAAAAGGAGACAAAATAATTTTTTTTCATGCATACAGTTGTATCTAGAAACTACATGGCTGAATGGACACAGAAAAACATGGCAACATCCTTATTACTGACATTAATAAATTACTGGCATGAATTCTGCCTATATATTGTCTAATTGCGCTTGTAAAATTAAAACCAAATTTCACTGCATCCCAAATGAACATGCTGTCCAGTTTCCAGTCAAACATTAGTTGAGAATCTAAATTGCTGCCTGTGGTAGTTAGTGGCATTAGCCAGTACAGCTGGACCGACTGGTAGACCTTACCTTTGAGTTTCTTGGCAACCCAGCGAGCTCTTGGGTTGGAGCAAAATCTTCCCCTATTAGTCTGAAACCTAAACCAGAAGATAGAAGGAGGTTAAAAAACACTGCACACTGTTTCGGATGAGGCATCGCTGAGACTTGTAAGATGTACAGATATTATCCAAAATATCATAATAAACATATTATACAAAACAATTTTTTCTCAGTTTATGAAATCGGGTGAATGTTAACAAAAAAAAACATTCGGTAAATGGCTCTAATATCAGAAGCCTGACAACCATTAAAGCTGCGCTCAATAACTGAAAAGACCCTCATTTTAAGGTATTAGTCTTCAACAAAATAAATATTGCAGATTACGACATTTTTAGTAATTTATTACAACTAAATTAAACGAGTGACGATGATCCGTCGCTTCCCCCCGGGATTCTGTGTAATGTCACGACCGAAGCTGTCGCGCAGCTTACAGCCAGGAAGGAAAACGATTAGTTTCTGTTAAAAATCTTTAATAAACCCCCTATTTTAACGCGTAATAAATGTATATAGACAGGGCCGGCCCGAGCCTTTATGGGGCGCTAAGCAGAATTTGATTTGGGCCCCGCCCCCACCACCTACATCAAGATATCTTGACATTTCAAGCACTCATGGGGGCCCCCTGGTGGCGTGGGGGCCCCAAGCGGCCGCTTAGTTCGCTTATGCCTTGGGCCGGCTCTGTATATAGATATAGAAACGTCCCATTTCTCGTTGTGAAAATCTATCGATAGGAATGCCGTACTTTTTACGCTTTTCCTGTAAATCGCCTCTCCGACGCCCACTAGTGGTCCCTAGTGGTCCGCGGCCCCCCGGATGAGAATTACCACTGATTATTCTGTATAGCGGAATCCTTAGTCGTTAGACATAAATACCAGAGAACAGCATCACATAACTAAATGTGTATGAATCAGTTTCGCCTTCTCTTACATAACCCCTTTTCGGTTTGCATAATCAGTGTTGATATTCCCGTAGTGCAGCGCAGACCGCTTTCACTTTCAGCCTTGCAGGTGTTCCGCAGTGGCCCCAACCCTGCGCTGACTAACGCCGCCGACTCACACGATGGCCTCCACGCAGGGACCCATGGCCTTCTGGTGCCGGTAGCCGGTGATGGTGTAGGGGACGTGGGCGCTGGACACGGCCGTGCAGCAGCCGTGCAGACGGCGATCTGGGGACAGCACCATCAGTCACACGCACTGCCTTATTTCCGCATGAAACATTCCGGTGATATACGCGCATCCAGGCCAATATTTAAAACAAATGCCTAACACGGTATGTGCTGAGTCTGTGCCCAAGCGCAAACTTTCTTTGCATTTCACCCACATGATAAAGTCTTCCTTCTATTTACTGTAAAATTAAATGGAACCAGTTTAACGGAGTCACTTTTGCGTACATGCAGACATAAAACGAGGAAGAGAGACTTTCATTTTGTTTGTAATGGTATCAGTCACTTCGTTATAAACTTTCCATTGACTGCAGGTAATAATAAATAACTACAGATAATAAATGGCAGTGACAGCTAATATTTAATATTTACGCGTATATTTCCTCTCTCTGTGTCCGGTCTGTATCCCGATCGTCCCCCAGAAACGCGCAATACAAAATCCCGGCCGCACTCACTGCTCTCCCGCTGCGCCAACCCGCAGGCGGCCAGGGCCACCAGCAGCACCAGGGCGGCAAGGCGCGGCATCCGGCGGCCGGGGATCGTGCTCCGAAGGCGTTGTCGTCGTCTGGAAGGCGGCCCGGGAAGACGTGCTGAAGCTGCGGGTTCTGCAGCCTCCTCAGAGAGACGGCCGCTTTAAAGCACCGGCGAGCGGCCCCATCACCGCGGAAGCGGCCCTCGGCCAGTTTTTTGCGCACGCTTTGTTGTTCTCTGCGCGATATTGAAACCATCACGTAGGCGTGCAAAGTGTGACAGTGATTGTGCAAATCAACACCCCCCCCAGCAAAAATAATAAAACACCATCTTCTAGTCTTATAAAAGCACTGGTCACCTCTGCTGATAGTATGAGTACCCCAAGTGGTTTTCCTTCTGTGCTGAAGCATTTAACTGTATAAGATAATATCTGTACGCCCAGTATACGTCTTCTATACCCAGTCCCCAGTGTCTGCTTTCATGAAACATAAGGCCAAAACATTAAGGTGCTGTACGCCCACCTTTTAAAAGCTAAAAAACCAGCACTGTCCCTTGTGAGGGCTTTTGGGTTTGAGGGTAAAGATTATCTAAGCTGCAGCTCACAGTATCTGTGCAGGATATGCCTTATATGAATATGGTTTGTGGTGATTCCAGTGCAGTCATTACAACAGAGGGTTTAATTTCACACTCTGGGTGGAGAAACAGAGCAGGCTCCCTGCTGCGTGGTTAAGGGAGGTGTGAACCTGTCAAAAAAACACCGTCTGGGGGCGATGAATATGCCTTATGGTGTCAGCAGACTGCAGACAGGAAGGCTGCGATGCCGCACTTGGGCACGGTGCCCAGCCTGAGGTCCGGGACACGCCGGCAGCATGGCACGGATTCGCATGTCTGTCCGCAGACATGCTTGGAAACTGGAGGACATGCTGCTGTCCTGCAGCTATTACGTCTGTGTCAGGCATGGCATAGGACAGGGCTCTTCAGATCTGACCCTCGATTCAAAATCCAGGCCTTATTTTCAGCTCTCCCAGGTACTTCGTTTAAAAATAACTGATTCTGATTGGCCACAGAAGCTTCACACTTAGAGGAAGGCTGGAAAATCAGCAGTGCTCTGCCCTTGAGGACAGTGATTTAAATTGTCCTGTCATCAGGTGGTCTGCCAATAACTGCTGCCCTCTGGTGGTGATGCTGCTGAACACACTCCAGAGCAGAAGTGGGTGAATCCCCATTGTGGTGTGTGTGATAAGATGCCAGTCTCTCACCTAAAGTCTGGTGCTGCTTTGTAAAGGATGCTTCTGTGTAATTTGCATGGTGTTTATATTCAATAAAGGTTTTAGCTCAATCAAATGCCTCAGACGGTTTAAATGTGAAGCTGCAGACAAGTGTTATATGTCGCCATCCTGTAATGCTATTTCTCCTGCAGATGGCCACGGGAAGCCAATTGCTTTAGGTACAGCAAAAATATAGCCAGATATTAGGACAAAAAGAGTTGCTGGGGATACGTCATTATTTATCTATAAAGCAGCTTTAATTTTGTATTATGAAATCAGTAACAAGCTTAAACATTTCTTTTTATTTAAAAAGCAAGTTTACTTTAATAATTCCATTATAATAATATGATAAAAAAACAAGCGTATGCTTAAGAGGATGTCTGCATATCCTGGCTGTTAGCTAAGCGGAGGCAAGACGGGGCGACTCCAGCATGTGAGAATCGGTGGCTCTTAGCCTGCTGTCCTGGCTTCTTCCTTGGACTTCTGGTCCAGCTCTGGAGATACAAGCACACACAGGACATCAGGTCCATCAACATGTGGCAAACTCACCACCTTTCAGCACTGTACGGCCTCAGTGTCCCATTTGATATTTAAATTAAACAAACCAAATATTTGCGTGCACATTCTGATGGGGACTAAACCCACAACCTGCTGGTGTCTGACAGGGGCTCTGTTAAGGAGGGGGGAGTCAGGGTGATTCCAAGAGGCCCTGGGTGTTCTGGGTAGGGGGCTGTACATGACATGCTGGCACGGGACCCAGAATCACTAGCAGCACCTGCGGTGCCCATTAAGGGCTTATCTCCATGACAGCAGACGATTTCGCGTTCTCTTGTTGGATTGGCTTGTTGTTGGCTATAGGACTGATGGGCAGGCCGATTAAATAGGCCATCGATCGATCGGTTACCTTTAATTTTCTGCACCACCCAGCGAACTTTCGGGTGGGAGCAGACCCTGCCCTTTGCTGTGTCAAACCTGCAAGAGAAGACAAGGAATGCAGTCTTTCCTCTGACAATCATGGTGTTTGATTTCACATAAGGTGAAATGTCACATACAGCACTCATGGATTCTTTCTAGAGCTCAGGCTTCACACGGGATGGTGACTCAGACACGGCGGGGTGGGGGGAGGGGGGACACTCACACGATGGCTTCCACGCAGGGAGCCAGAGCATTTTGGCGGTCGTAGGTGTAGATCTCGAAGTTGATTGGAGCGCCGCTCACTGTCTTGCAGCAGGTGGTGGACACTTTGCTGGGGCGGCGAACTGAGGGAAAGCGAGGTTCAGACCAAGAGGAAGTCTGGCCTGCCTCTCTGAAGGCATCTCAAAGCATCTGTATCAAGGGTAAGCAGCCCTGATCCTGGAGTGCTGGTGTCCAGCAAGTTTTCTATACAGCCTGATGAGTTACTAGCTGCCTGAGATGAGGTGTGGCTCATGAAAGCCCAGGTAGGATGTAAATGATGCCAGCAGTCCTAGATCAGGGTTGCCCGCCCCTGTTCTATATGGATACAGATCTGGCTCTGTGATAGTGAAAATCAGTTGCACAGCGTAAAGAGCACTATGAGCAGAATTAATCAGAATAATACACTGCTGTATTTCCACATCACAGCCATTACTCTTCTCATTGTCCTATTAAATTCCAAACTAATCTGTTACCCAGGCAACCCTATACCGGATAAGTGATTGGACGATGCATCAACCCTTGGTTCAAAATTTCCCCATATATTATCACATTGTAACAGCACAGGATAGTACAGCAATAACCATCCGTCCATCATCCAACAGCATATATATGGAGTACCATAATACCTGTATAATATAAATTCAAAATTTCCCCGTATATTATCACATTGTAACAGCACAGGATAGTACAGCAATAACCATCCGCCCATCATCCAACAGCATATATGTGGAGTACCATAATAACTGTATAATATAAATTAATAACATAATAACCGTATAATTAAATGTGATCCCTTGTAATTTTATGCAGAATAGTTCACACCTGTTGCTGAAGTGTATTAAGAGTGACATGAAATTGTCTCATTAACTGGTGAGAAATGAAATATTCTTAATTATTAAAGGTTGTTAGTGCTGGATAATAAAATACCTCTGTGTAAAGCCAGGCTGCAGACCCTCATATCTAAAGTCAGCATCTCAGGGAAGTGGTGCTGCCCTAAAGATAAACTTGCCCTGATTGACGGCCGGCTCACTCACAGTCTTCCTGCATGGTGACGCTGACCGCCAGCATCACCAGAACCGCCACCTGACACATCAGGCGAGGCATCTTGGGGTTTGGGCTGCTCTGGGACTTGCGGGTCGGCCTCGGCGGGAGCCTGAGCATGCACTGCTGCTCGCCCTCGGCGCGGGGCTTTTAAATGCGCCGCGTGCTGCCGCCGGAAATGCGACGTGCCCCCCACAGAGAGCCTAACCACAGCCTGAGGTGCGAGGTGCTGTATGCAGTCATTGCGATAACCGACAGAATGAGTGTCTGTCCAGAGAAATGACGTGACATATCATTCTGACAGTGAGGGAGCACAAGCACACAGAGCTGGGTAACATAAAACCAGGGTATATTCATCAGAATTCCATCAGTGGCACCCCTCAGACCTTTTTCCCTCCTGACCTTTGGATGGCGCTACAGGTATCCCCTAACCTGAACCCCCCTGCTCAGAAACAGCTTTCTCCCCAGAATTATCAAACAGATGAAATTCCTGCTAACTCCCACTGTGCCCGGCAGAAACACAGGGTTCGTCATACTTGGCCAACTTCTCACATACTGCGCTGTGGCACCTGGTTATGCACTTTAAGTTAAATAGACAGTAATCCAGGACTGTTGTTTCATTCTTATGTTGTCCGTCGTGGTGCCTGTTGTCTGGTTCAGTTCTGATTACTGCCACTCTACTGGACTTTAGATGTATGTTTCCATCTGGTAGTTCTGTATATCCTTCTTAACATATCATCACTCATGTTTTGAAAACCCGTTTTAGTGAGAAACAGTCTTGTATCACACAGTCCGTGCTGTCCTGTACCATCCTTTGGAGTTCACATGAACGTGCGTTACATTGCACACTTGCTCAAATAGTAATTATATAATTTCTCTTTCTGCAACAGTAACTAATTCAGCCATGTAGTGTAGCACTGAGAAGGCTTCACACATGCACATGTACATGCAGACACATGCACACACACACACACACACGTACATGCACACATGTACGTGTACACACATGCACACACACACACACACACGTACACACACACACACATACACCTACATGCACAGACACATGCACATGTACATGCACACACACATGTGCACGCACAGACGTACTCGCACACATACGTGCACGCACACGTACATGCACATACATACATGCACATACACACATACACACACACACACAGACATACACAAAAGGTAGCAGGGGATGTTTCTGGAGCTAGGAAGTCATCATTAGATTGTGGGAGAATCATCAGTAGTTTTATGATACCTCCCAGCCGCTGTAGCAGTCACTTATCATGGTGGGGGGGGGGGGGGGGGGGATGTGTGATGTAAAACCACGAAATGCTTGACCTGTTGATTCAGACTCCCCCCCCCCCCCCCCCCCCCCTGGGCCCCCCTTTTGTGAGGCGGCGGGGCCCCACGAAGGGGGAACGCCTGGCGGGGGGGGGGGGGGGGGGGGGGGGTGCTGGGTGGCGGGAACCCCCCCTACGGGGGATGGGTGTTGTTAGTCTCGCTCCCCCCCCCCGCACTGGTTGGGCCCTGATTGGTTAAGCAGGTTAATCCACATGACTGGACACAGGTTCAGTGTGAGGGGAGAAGCTGCATGATATGAAACCTCTTTGGTGAACAGAAGTATAGTAAAAATGCGAAGGTCCTCACTGTGACATGCAAAGGAGATCTGCTTTCCGGCACCCCCTGGAAGCTTCTTCCTGGCCCCTGCTCTCCATGCAGCATGACATGCAGGCCCTTGCAATCTGGCCTCATTATCAGCACCATCGCTGACTGTAGTTCCTGTTGCATTTCTAACAGCTCCAGTCCATTCATAGCGCTAGATGCGCCCATCTGAGTATCTACACCCTGCAGCTGGCACGGCACGTGCAGGTAATGCGACCGTCTCGGTGCATCAGGATGCGTCAGCGTTCTCTGTGGTGTGGGAGCCTTCCTCTGCAATCCAGAGGGGGGGTGTGACTCCTGAAAAGCAGCCCCGTGTTTATAAGGGCTCGGTTCCGGTGTCTGAGAGGGTGCATTCTGAACCGGATACCTGACGCCCTTGCATTACTGCTGTCAAAAATTTCGTAATTTCAGAAGCGTGAAAAAACAACACAGGGGCTACTTTACAAAATAAACCTAAAACAGCATAATGAGACTCTCTGAGCAGCACAAATAGAAACCTCAACACAGCTGTCAGTGAATGATTTAATGTTTGAAATGGACTTGTTTGTCAATGAGGCAAATATGTCAGTGTAGGCAAGATGCGAACTAATCTCGCTTTATATTCACGATTAATTAGCTAGCTATCTAGCTATCAACATTAAATTGTTAAAATGTATTATATAAGTAATCCATGCAAATGACTATCATGATTACAAATGTTAACTAGTACAAACATGGCGGTTGTCATCAGACAGTGACGATATGTAAACCACACAAACCTGTGTCAAAAAATGCGCCAAGAATGTTCAAAACGTGAACGCGTTCAGATGACTGATGCCCAAATCAGCAGCTGGTCAATTAGTGGTCCAAACAACGACCGTCTGTGGCTGTGTGGTCAAGCCCCAAGGGGCGGTGGGTACTTACAGCTGGTTACCGCAGGTGCCATGCAGGCAGCGATGACCAGGACGGTGAGCAGTGTGCGGCGCCAGGCGCAGGGGGTCAGCATGGTGGTTCTGGTTCTTGGTGACTCGTAGGTGAAGGTGGTCTGTTGGATCTGGAACTGCCCGCCTGGGCCACGGAGCTTTTTAAACAAAGGACCTGGGGTGGGAACATCTGCTGTGGACCCCGTACCCAGTCACACGCCCCTAGCTCGCGTGACCTCAGAGCTAGACACAAACTCACAGACTTCTCTAGAAGCCGACAGGAGGTGTGAGCCGAGATGTGCACCTCACCTGGGTGGATGTGAGAGACCAGCACCAAGATACTGGTGCTACCAGCTTGGCAATAGTGAATAGATGCAGAGCAATGGAGAGTAATTCAAGCATTATTAGTATATTCAAGTATCTCCACTGTTGTTATGTTCTATTTTAGTTCTAGTTTATTATTATTTTGTTGCTGGTTCGAAAAGAAACCAGAAAGTGCCATCACATCCATGCCAACTGCAAGGCCCATGAGGTCGTGCATCCTGCGCTCATTTTGCATGAGCTCTTGACACCCTCGCGAGATGCAGATCTCCCATAGTCCTTTGCACCGATCCCACCAGCGAGGTCGGGGATCTGGCTGGGCCACTTGGGTAACACTTTACATGAGGGGGCACAAATAATGCAGTAATTCATGCTTAGTAAATGCATTAATTAACCATTAACTATGCATTAGTTCATCATTAATCAATTATGATGATTCATGTATTCTTTGCAGGAACTTTATTAGTTAATCATTAACTAATTAGGTAACTGTTAAGTAATGTAGATGTGTTCATGATTTGTACTTCAGTAGTCAATGAGTTACTACTAGTATTTGTGTCCCCATAAGTAAAGTGTCACTTGCAGATGGCTTGTCACGGAAGGTGACGTGAGTCATCCGAGAAACACTTTATTCCCCCACGTGGGGGAGTGTTAGGTGGGGTGGGTGCTGGTAATCATAGAAATTTCACACATGAAGCAGATCTTTCCACCCCAGCGGCTCAACAGGCCCCAGCGCCGCCGCCCCCCCCCCCCCGCTTCTGCAGAGAATATGTCTATCTTGCACTTTTGCGCACCGCAATTAATAGACACGTGCATGTACCTGACAGCTGTCCGAGAGCAGCGAGCTCGGGGGGGGGGGGGGTGCAGGACAGAGTATTTTGCTCATTCCTGTCTTCACAGGGTGCAATTCAACTTGGTTTTTACTTGCTTCTCCGCCAGCTGCCCGACTTTACTTGGCCAGGAGTGCCGCTGGGACCCCATGAAACAAATCACACTGAGTCCCCGAACCCAGATTAGTCTCATTATCTGCCAAACTTTTTAGGGCCCCTGTTACTCGGGGCCCTGTGGAATTGTCCTAACTCCCAAGGTGGACCCCCCCACAATGCCCCTGCCAATGCCTGTCCCATCTCCAGTGAAGAGTTTGAGTTGAACTGTGACGTCTACTCTGCAGTCTGCAGTTTGAGTGCCTTCCCATCAATCCCTTGTCCTCAGCTCATTCTCTCAATCTTGAATTAGCAATGGCTATGTCTTGCCACCACCCCCCCTCCCGCTCTCGTGGGCACTGGGGGACGCTTGGCTCTCTCCGGTCTCACAGTGACGGGGCAAGTCTGTGGCTCTCTGGCAGGGTGCAGTTTGTACCGATGTGAGTGGGACACGGTAGCCAGGCTGCTGACGTCTGCATCTTCCCCATTTATCGTGCATTCTCGGCAAAACGGATGTCGGCCGCGAGGTGTGAAAATGGTGGGTTGCGTTCTGAGAGCGGAATGCATCAAGACGGCCCCTCCCCGGCGGGACAGCTGCATACCCGCATTCTGCATTTCCTGTGAGTGTAACATGCATTACCAGACGGGGGGGGTGCTCCAGTCGACAACCGGCGAGAGGGGGGGCCTTCTGCCCGTGATGCTCAGTTAGCAACTTTACCGTATTTATGAGATATTTTTGGTTGTTGAGCACATTCCCCCCTGATCAGAAGCTCAGCGCAAATCCTGCCTGTTTCTCGTTGAGTCCATGTTCCCGGACGGGCCCTGATGGTGCCGGAACCCCAAAGCCTTCTCACACAACCTGTGGCCTTGGTGATCAGGACATGTACATTTATCACATCTGCTAATTCAGTAATAAACTTTTGGCTTTGGTTTTTGACTCCAACATTCCTGTACCTACATCTGCTAATTCAGTAATAAACTTTTGGCTTTGGTTTTTGACTCCAACATTCCTGTACCTACATCTGCTAATTCAGTAATAAACTTTTGGCTTTGGTTTTTGACTCCAACATTCCTGTACCTACATTTGGACCCCCAAAAAACTGCAAAAGCCAGCATTGAGTGGAAGATGGTTTTATGAAAAATAAGATTTCAACAGAGATAAGCATACATAATTAACTTAGGTTCAAAGGTACATAAATACATACATGACTGTATAAAAAATACTCCCTACTGTAATAAATACTCTTCACAAAAGCATTGATAAATACAAAGCACTGCATAGATAACGGCATAAAACAGCTTGTTCCGGGCAGTCTTCACTCGCGTAGCTATTGATGTTGTCGTTCACCCGCTTCCCTCGGCCACCAGCAGGGGGCGTGGCTACCTCCCTCAGGCTGAGGTCAGTGTGGGGGGGTGGCTGGCAGTGGCGGAGGAGCCCGAGCTGGGCCCCTGAGGCGTGGTAGAAGTGGGGAGCACACGAGGCTTGGACTTTATGAAAAGGCTGCGGAAAAAGTGACACTTTGGATCAGCACCGTGCAGGTTTCACAGTCGTCCCTGGTACATGAATGGCCTGTCTACGGCCTGTCTGCCCCAGAGTGCCCTCTGGCCCACCCCCGCATACTTACAGCTCCAGAACCGTCTTTTGGACCCAAGGTTCGCTCCAGTGGCTGCAGATTTGCTGGCCCTCTGTCTCAAAGCTGTAAAACAAAAGACCTGGTGACCCCCTGAATCCTTGACTCTCCTGGAGCAGCTGGGGGTGGGTTGGGGGGGGCGTGCAATCAACTATGGTCACCTGGGGGGCATTTCTTAAAACATGCTTAAAAGCAGTGGTCTCTGGCAGAGCATTTAACGCGTGCGGTTTGCGATAAGCGTGTGGGCTTACATGACGGCCTTCACGCAGGGTGGGCTCCATTTCTGCAGCCGGAACGCCGTGATGGGGGTCTTGATCTCCTTCCTGGACACCTCCGTGCAGCAAGTGAAGATCTTCTCAGCACCTGGGGGGGGCGGCATTGTGACATAGACGCTACGCCTCCCACCTAAAATCAGAGTGCCGGCGACGGGTTCAAGTGGGGCCTCCGGAGGCTGTCTTACCCGCGTCTGCTGCCAGCAGCATGGTTGTGAGTGTCAACGTGACGAAGCATCTCCCCAGCGGGCCGGAACTCACCATGGCGACAGAACCCCTCACGGCAGCAGAGTGTCGCCGAGTGGGGGCTGCTGGCTCTTTTATGTCATTTTAAGCAGAAGTCGCCGCTTTCTTCATCTCTTCCTTCCTGTTTCGGTTTTATTCCGCTAGGAGGGTGCCCCCGGCCTCCGTGCCAGCGTGTGGAAACCCGCGGGCTGGAAACATGGCGAAAGCGAGAGGCGGCGTGGGGAAAGCCAGCAGGGTCGCGGCTCCGCAGCGGAAAGTGTGAGTCATGTGAAGCGCCGGTCGGGAGTAGAGGCAGAGCGAGTGGATGAAGAACAGAAGGAGTGGATGAAGAAGGAGAAGAGAGCGAGGTCCTGCAGCGAGGAGGCAGGTGCCGGCATTGTGCCTTTAAGGGTGACCATGTTAACGGGGTTCTCGATAAATCTGGCTTTGCCAAGCGGGGCAGTCCCCATGGAAACTTCTGGCCACACCCAGAAAGCCCACTATGCCAGACCAGCCCTGCCAGAGGACAGTTAATGAATCTCTTTCAGTTAACTCACAGTGCATTCATTTTATAGTTTTGGTTTTGCAGGTTGGGTGAGGCCCGATATGTGTGTGTGCCTCTTTAAATGGGGGTGGGGGGGCAGAGATAGCGTGTGGGGATTCTTTGGGGGGGGTGTTGTGACTGTTACAGCGGTCAGACAGAAGAGGAACAGAAAAGGAAGGAAGCACATGAATTTAGCAGCCGGCTGCCTGGGGGGAATCTCTGTGCTGTGGACCCATGATGCTGGAAAGGCTCTGAGCAAAAGCGACATGTTGAGGGCCGGACTGCAGTGTGCCCCCCCCAGCCCAGCCTTTCACACCTCCTTATCGCTCATGCAGTATGACAACATTTACCCCCCCACCCTCCTCCCCTACCCCAAAGTGTTATACAGCGGAAAGCTGCTGCCGTCACCACAGCTTACATACAGACTCCTCACCCCCACCCCCCCCAAGCTCAGGGCCGTCGTGACACTTTGGAAAATCCAGACTATTAATATGAACTTGTGAAATGCAATGATGCTTTGTTTGCCATTTGCACAAGTTCACTAGAAATCCTCTTTTGCTGTGACCCATCCAGCGAGACTGAGTCTGAAAGGGAGGTTTGGTGCCAGAGAACTGGGAACTGTTTATCTGGTGGCCCAGAAGCATTCTGGGGGTTGAAGGCTTTGTTCAAGGGCCCATTGGAGATGTGACTGTCCTGGAGAAGCTTGAGCCAGCAACGTTTTGTCCAGCGGGCTGGGCAGGGGCCCCCCGAGGGCTGCCGATTACGAAGCACCTCGCAATGACAAATCGGCTTTATTTGTGTATTTTGTTTAAATAAGGGTCTCGTTTTTAATACATTCCCTTTGTTGATAGTATTAATTTACACTGCACAGTAAAATAAAGGTAATTCCTTTCTGCCCTGCCAGGGGAGGGCCCCATGGAGTTTCTTGCCTAAGGTCCCAGAGTCCCTTGGATCGCCTTTGCTGATCATGGGCACAAACCCCCTTTTCCTTTAAAATAAATAATAAATAAACATAACAAAACAATGTCTCCCTCTGTAGAAATGCAGTGGACAGTATAGATCAGCAGGCCAACCAGCACTAAAAGCAGAGTTTTGCATGTTTAAATGATGATCTCATAAATGAGTTAATTAATTCGGGTTAATTAGCTCAAAGAAGCAGTAAGAATCTTTATTTGATTGACAGCCTGACAGGACCTGACTGGGAGGGCTTCTGGTGAAGGTGAAATCGAGCTAGGAGTCATCCCAGTGATGCTGAGACTATTATGGTCTGTTTGGATGTTTGTCCCCTTGGCAACCCTGATAGCATAGCAGGAGGGGCATGTGGTCATGATGAAGGACGGCTGATATTTGGAAAGTCAGAAAGTCGGCCAGTGACTTGGCTCGCCGCGGAAGTCTGGTGATGGCCATGACCTTCAGGCAGAAGGTCGAGTGGTGACTTGGGTCACCATAGAAGTCTGGTGATGGCCATGACCTTGAGGCAGAAGGTTGAGTGGTGACTTGGGACACCATAGAAGTCTGGTAATGGCCATGACCTTCAGGCAGAAGGTCGGGTGGTGACTCGGGTCACCATGGAAACCAGTCAGGAGGTGGGAGTGAGGAGGCCTGCTCTCAGCCGTGAGAGAGGGTCACGTTCAGGCTGTGGTGGTTCCGTGGGCAGCTCGAGCAGCTCTGATGCATTTGTTAGATTCGTGCCCAGGGTCCACATACATTTGGTTTTGTTAAAGTGGGGTAAAGTACATAAGAACATAAGAAATTTACAAACGAGAGGAGGCCATTCAGCCCATCAATCTCGTTTTGGGAGAACTCAACTAATAGCTCAGAGTTATTAAAATCTTATCTAGCTCTGCCTTAAAGGAACCCAACTACATGCTGTATAAAGAACTTTTTTTTTCAACTCCAGTTTGAAATGTTCTCCCACTAATTTACTACTATGGCCACGAGTTCTTTTATTTGAACTAATGTTGAAGTAACTATTTAATTGGACAGAATCCAGCCCTGTTAGGATCTTATATACCTGGATCATGTTCCCCTTAGTCTCCTTTGCTCCAGGCTGAAAAGATTGAGCTTAAGTAACCTTTCCTCATAAGACATTCCTTTTAGCCCAGGAATCATTTTTGTAGCCCTGTGTTGAACCCTTTCTAAGGCAGCAATGTCCTTTTTAAGGTAAGGTGACCAGAACTGCACATAATATTCTAGGTGGGGTCTTACCAAGTCTTAACATTACCTCCCTTGACTTAAACTCCACACACATGGAGATGTAACCCAATATCCTATTAGCCTTTTTAATTGCTTCCCCACACTGATGAGAATGGGAAGCATCAACATACACACCAAGGTCTCTTTCACAGTCGGATTCCTGTATTTCCGTGGCACCCATAAAGTACTTGTGTCTTATATTCCTGTTCCCTACATGGATTACCTTGCACTTGTCCCTGTTAAACTTCATTTTCCAGGTATCAGCCCAGTCACTAATTTCATCAAAATCCCTCTGTGCTCCTGTTACAGTACCCGCTACACCACGCACCTTGGCGTCGTCTGCAAATTTGACCAACTTACTGTATATATTGGTGTCAATATCATTTATACAAACTAGGAATAATAGTGGCCCCAAAATTGAACCCTAAGATTTTTTAAAAGTTCAGTCACAGAATAGGCTGAGATATGGCTGATTTTGCACTTTTCTCACAACCGTCGCTGTGGAGACGCTCTCTGTCAAACTAAGTCGATCGATCGCTTGATGAATGTGTGACCGAGGGCCACCGCGCTGCCTGATCTGTATACACGGCGACGCGCCACTATGCCGATGCACCGATGCACCCCCGGAAAAGCCCCAGTCACTCTCTCCATAGAGATCGCAGCGTGACTGATCTTACTGCCTCACATCAGACACTGTTATTAAAAGTGATGTACATTTTATGAAAAAGCTGGTTCAGCCAGTACCTGCATCATTTGGGGTTTAGGGGCTTTGCTCAAGGGCTCAGTGGTGAAATCACTCTGCTGAGCCTGGGAATTTAACCAGCGACCTTCCGATCACAGGCCCAGCATCCTAACCTGCTGAGCCTGGGATCTAAACCAGCAACCTTCCGATCACAGGCCCAGCATCCTAACCTGCTGAACCTGGGAACCTGGGATCTAAACCAGCGACCTTCCGATCATAGGCCCAGCATCCTAACCTGCTGAACGTGGGATATAAACCAGCGATCTTCCGATCACAGGCCCAGCATCCTAACCTGCTGAGCTCCACACCATCCCCCTTAGTTACTTTACCATATTCCCCTGCTCAGGCCCCCTAACTCTGTAAAAGGGACACCCCCCCAGAGAATCTGACATTCAGTAAGGCAACCCCAGACAACCGTTGGCATAAGGAATGGGGACACCCTGGGCGGGATGACAGACCATCGCAGGGCACACACTCACATGCAATATAAGTCACCCAGAGACAGAATCTGCCTAACTGCGCCTTTCTGAGGTGCAAGGGGAAGTAGGACCTGGAGGTCAGCTTAACGCACGGGGAGGCCGTATCAGCTCGACACGCATGAGGAAACTGTGTCGACACACAAAGCCAGCGTGCTGCGCTCGATATTAATTAAGAACAGTGGAGATTTATTACAATATTTCAAAGAAACAGTATACATTTATAAACAAGCCAGATAATAAATAATGCATTTAACATTCACATATAAAAATAAATATTTGCTGCAGAAGACCAGAGAGCAAAACAATTACTTCACAATAGCTCTTGTCAAAAGGAAAACCTTCACTGGGGTCTTAGATAATCGGAAACCTTCAGAAATTTAGTAATGCTTTTACTCATTCTTTAAGAACAAAGTAACACCTAACAATAGCTTGTGAGCTGGAGAATTTGCTGCTGATGGCAACAAAGCAATTTGCTGATGCTCTGAGGTTTCTCTCAGGTCCTCTTCTGTGGTTTACAAGGCATGTTAGTCTAAAGGAAGGTGTGATAAACAAAGGGTGTTAAGACAAAAGAAAGTTTGAACAAGATGTAAAGAAGATTTCAGCTAATGGTACTTAATGTTCACTTTCATTGGGCACAAGTATGAAACAGTTTATCTCTTTGTCTCTTGTCCTGATGTAGTCTACAGTATGGCCCATTCTTTGCCCAAAAGGGCTTTGTTAGAAAATGTTCATATGGTACCCTCCTGTTTTCAGAGTTGGTCCCGAATACATTGTGTGACATCTGTCATGTGAGGGGGGTGGGTTGGGGCGATACTGACCTGCTCGAGTTCCTGGAGTTTGGTTTGGACCCAGCTGGAGTTCGGACTGCAGCAGTAGAGCTTTCCCTTGCTGGTGAACCTGCGGGTAAAGTAAAGGACCTTCATGAGATGTTATTGGGAGGATGGCGGTTACCGTGAGAAACATCTGGATCAGAGTACGGGAATCTGGGATTGCTGTGAGAACGAGCAAACGGCTGTATGAGTCGGAGGTGGAGATGGAGTGACAAGGGGAGGACGAGGCACTGGCAGGCAGGAAGAGGAAGTGAGGTCAGCAGGGGCACAGTGGCCAGCAACCCTTACACGATGGCATCCACGCAGCCGCGTCGCGCCGCCTGCACCCTGCAGTCCGTGATCTCGCTGTGGATCTGCCAGCTGCTGGTCGACTTACAGCACCCCTTGCCGGTCACTTTGAAGGGCACTAAACAGGAGAGCAGGTGCTCAGTGACACAGGAGGCCGCCATGGGCAGGACAGACCCCCCCCTTCACCAAGCTAGCGGCAGGTTTACTCACCTCTGGACTCACAGGTGGAGAGCAGCAGCATGATCAGGACTGAGAGGGATGCCAGCTTGACGGCGGTGAAGTGAAGGAGCATATTTTCAGAGTATGAGGGAGGGTTGGCTTGCTGGGGCAGACCTTTGAGGACACGTTCTTATAAGGGGGAGAAAAAGAGGAAGCAGGCTGATGGACACCCCCGGAAGCATGCCTCAAGTTCTTCTTCAGGCCTGGAATAATTGAGTCCATCGGTGACACATACTGTGGGCAGATAAGAATATAAGAACATAAGGACTATACAAACGAGAGGAGGCCATTCGGCCCATCAAGCTCGCTTGGGGAGATCTTAACTAATAGCTCAGAGTTGTTAAAATCTTATCTAGCTCTGACTTAAAGGAACCTAAGTATTCAGCTTGCACTACGTTATCAGGAAGACTATTCCATACTCTAACTACCCGCTGTGTAAA
>JAODKM010000077.1:61921-80755 GCA_026780845.1 Petrocephalus sullivani
TCTGATGGCTACTTCCAGCAGGATAATGCACCATGTCACAAAGCTCGAATCATTTCAAATTGGTGTCTTGAACATGACAATGAGTTCACTGTACTCAAATGGCCTCCACAGTCGCCAGATCACCAATTCGATTGGTACCACAAGGACATTCTGCTAGAGCTGGCTTCTTTAACATCGCGGTCCCCGCAGAGGCCTGCAAATTCTCTAAAAGCGGGTCCTTCAGGACAAATTGATCCGGCATGGGATCCTACCTGAGTCAGGCTATTCCCTGTGATTTACACCCCGGGTTTCACACCCCCATCGGCGTGAACCCCACAGGTGTTCACCATCACGCACTATTGCCCAGAAAAAAGTTCCAGTAATGATGTCATACTGTACCCATGTAAAGCACCATGGGTGACTCTGTTGTGAAAGGCACTACATAAAAATAAGTTGAAGTGAACTGAACTGAAAACTCCACAAATCTATCACAAAATGAAACACAGCACTGGACACCATGTTCTGTCTTCTCAGAACTGATCCCTTTCACCAAAATAATACACACAGCTGTTATAGGGGCAGGCAGGTGATGTAGTGGTTATTCGAAAGATTGCCCGTCCGAGTCCCCGACCTGCGAGTACCGCTAAGGTATCCTGAGCAAGGTAGATGGGTCAAGGCCGGGCTTTTTAAGAATAGGGGTGACGGCCGCTAATTTGAAGGCAGTGGGAACTTGACTCTGGGCTAGGGATAAATTAAACAGGGTGGTGAGGAGGGGAGCAAGTACCGGGAGACATTTCTTAGTTAGAGGTATAGGAAGAGGGTCTAGTGAGCAAGTGGCAGAATTAGCAGCAGTGATTATGTCATGGACCTCAGACACACTGACAGATGAGAAGTCAGTCAGAGAGCTAGTTGGAGCTGGGGCACTGGGAGGAGATGGAGAGACTGGATCAGCATTTGAGGGGTTTCTGTCCAGAGAGGCATTGATAGAAATTTTGGAATCAAAAAATCGGAGGAAAGCAATACAGATTTCCGGGGTAGCAAAAGGGGGCAACAATCTATTGAGTCAGATAGGATGGTGTTTAGAGTGAAGGTACTGTAAGATTATCAGGGGAGGAAGGGACACATTTCATTGTCAGAGCTCTAGAACTAATTTTGGACCGGATGGATGAGTCAAGAGTGTGTGTTATGAAAAGAGACGCGCCATTTATGAAACTGATGAGTAAATAGTAGGGGGAAACCAGATGGTCTTGTGGTCAGAGAGCGGGGTTGGAAATAGGCAAACCAGAGGAGCACACCAAGCCAAGTGTGTGGCCTTTACAGTGGGTAGGGAAAGACACATGCTGTGTAATGTGGTGGCAGTCAGGGAGCAAAAGGAAATCATTTGAGGTCTTGCAATCAGGTTGATCCACATGAATATTGACATCACCACAAAATAGTTGACGTGAGGAGAAAGAGAGAGATAAGGTAAGAGTTCAGAGAGAAATGTGGAGCTATGTGGAGCTTTCTGGATTAGTACTTTGCATTCGTAGTTTAAGTTGCAACTTTTACTTTCACCTCCTTTACATTTAAATGCATATTTATTTTCTCTATGAACGTGTTGAGGTAAACAAGTCAGTTATGCTAAACATCAGATGTTTATTTGATATTTGTGTATTTTTAGAGATAACTGGTTTAAAACGCTGATAAAATGTTTGTCCGGCAAATGCAAAAAAAGCTACTGTTGTTTTTAGGACCACAGATTGTGCTACGATTGATTATCGATTAATTATTTAATTGTAAGCTCCTTACTCATTATATTTATCATCTACCGGTGACAATGAGCTTTGTACCCATTAAAAAACAATCCAGTTATAAAAGCATCGTGATACATGGTATTGAACATTTTACATATTAAATCACAACTGAAACAAGAATTTAAAATTACATAAAGAGGTTTTTGCATAAATGATTCGATTACATAAGCATGTTTGTAAAAAGAGACAGAGAGAAAAATCGGTGAACTATTAAGTATTGACTGACGTTTTGATTACAATCAGTGTGCGACTGGAAAACATGGAGAAGCTGAAATTCCCGGACACCTGTGCGGGACGTGACATTCCCGGGCTGAATTTCTGTCAGACCGGCTCTGGTATTTAGCGATGTGATGAAGACTGAGCTGACTTATGACTCAGGCTAATATGTATTGTCTCTTTCTTTGGACAGATATAACAAAAGAAGAAAAGAAGGGTCTGTTGGATGGATATTTTCCTCTATAATATTTGACAAAATGCTAATTTATTTATGCGCTTTGGTATTTTTCCTTCCCTTGGGTTTTTTTGGAATGCAAGTTAAATTTGGGGATCCCGTGACTTTAGACTGCATTGAAGACAAGGAACCTGTCATCTACTTTTTCTGGAAATATAAAAACACTACTGGAAATGTTGCAGCGAAAGAGATATTTCCTTCCTTAAATAACGAAATTTTCCCACCATTTAAAAATGTAATTTATCCAGCGGGAGTCCGTGAAAATGGAAATTATTCCATAACATTAAGACCAATCACCTTTGCGCATGAAGGCCAGTATTTATGTATTATCAAAATAAATGGATCAAGTGCTGAACAAAAGTCAAAATTCAACGTAAAAGTAGACGGTGAGTGTCATTCCTGTATGTATGTATGGATGTCATTTACTGTCTGGTCATTTTAATATTTTTTACCGTCCTCAGTAAGCACACTGTAGCACTGAAGTAGTGCACTCAAACAATGTTTGTCTTTTAGGTTGGACCAAAGTCGATAGTGTTTCTCCTGGAGGTACAGTTAACGTGCCCCTGCACAGTAATGAGTCTGTTCCTTTGCACTTCTGGAAAAACGGAACGAAGTATGACATCGGCAGAATAGACATCAAAGCTCAGAAATATGAACTGGAGGAAAGGTACAAGGACCGATACGAAATGCGGGATGGGGTGCTGGGAATACATCGCGTCACCCCCGGCGACGCTGGCATCTACACGGTGCAAGATGAACATTCTGGAAAGAACATTAGCTCTGTTATAGTGGATATCACTAGTCTAAAAGGTAAGGAGATCTCTGAAGTTCAGTTCTAGCTTCACTCAGAGCTTTTTATGTTTTTGTCATAATTTAAAGGAATATAATATGCTTTCTCTCCTTATATTCCCTATGATCTAGACTCTCGAACAAATTTTCACAGCGAGAACAGTACAAATGTAAAAGGTAATATGGTGGATTTTTTAAGATAATGTACTTTTAAAGGAAATTGCTCAATGTTTAAAGTTATATGTTGTTTTTGTTTTCTTGCAGATGATCAGCAGCAGGGCTGTTCTCATCGGGGTGTCATTCCTTCTGTAATTGCTGCTGTTGTTATTGTTTCTATATTAATTTGTTTAGCCAAATATCATTTAGGTTCCCATTCATCCTGATGCGAAACACCACGATGGATGAAGGACAATGGATTGTGGGACGGTCATATTGATGGTTGAAGTCACTTTATTGAAGTCAGAATTTAGAGTTTAAAATTTTTCCCAAACATTGACTAGGCAGCCAGTTGACCTTGGACCCCAGAGGGGTTTTTTTCATCCCTGTTTGAGAGTTTTTGGTTCCTCTCCATTGTTGTCAGTTGGCTTTCTTTCTTTATTTCTTTATCTTTCATTTTCCCTGTTTTGCATTATTCTCTGTTACATGCCATAAGGGTCCCTGTGTTCCAGTTCTGCCTACAGCCCTTCGCTCGCCAGTTGTTTCTTTGGCCCCGCCCTCCGCTCCGCCTCCCGGATGCACTCAGTAGTTGGGGTTTTGTTTGTGGTCGTGGTCACTCGTGAAGTCTTGTTGCACTGGGTTATTTGTTAAGTGTCCGTGTGGTGTGAATAAAACAAAAAATACAAAAAAATATCCATTTGTCCACTTGTGTTCCCCTTTTCCCATTTCCTGTTCGTCTCATCATCCCCTTATCCTTTCCCTTTAATCCCGTCGGGCTCCAACCCTAGACTGTAGCTCGTAACAGAAATTGGGGCTCGTCTACTCCTCTTTCTTCCCTCTTCGTGAGTTTGTCTGGCGTATTTTTTGTGTGTGGGGTGTTGCTATAGTAGTGTGTATGGTAATGGCCCAGTTACCCTTTACTCCACACAGGAGCAATTCGATTGGTACCACAAGGACGTCCTGCTAGAGCTGGCTTCTTTAACATTGCGGTCCCCGCTGAGGCTTGCAAATGATCCCGCCCATGCGTACCACATATGTGCACCCCTAATTATATACTTCATTTAGATTAAATGAAAGCAATTGGTAGCTTAGTTGAACATGAGAAAATAATCTGTTGGCAGAACTCAAAATCATTTTAGACAATTTATGTTAATGCACCAAGGCCACAGCGATGGGCTGGCCCCCTGTGCTGGGTTGTTCCTCGGCTCATGCCCGTAGCTTCCTGCATAGGCACTGGACTCCCGCGACCCAGAATGGATAGGTGGCTTGGAAAATGGATGGATGGCACCAAGGCCAGAGCAAATAATGGCTGATGTACTTTGACATTTTCTTTTTTAAGGAGTGGGCGGATATTTACTCGCTGACACTCTGAATAACCCCAAAAATTTAGACAGTTAACAACCAAATGTGGTAGAGACTAATATGACATACCATCCTCGATAACAGTGGGCTTCAAAAAAATGAAGCCAAGAAAATATTTGAATTTAAAATGAACAAAATGATTTGATTTGTTCTCCTATCCCAAGTCACGGTCTAAAAGCAATGAGGCCTCCACCAATTATATCTGCTCCAGGGAAAATGCACTCCTAAGCCAGTAGGGGTATAACTTTTTTGTTCAGTGTGGTTGGTTGAAACAAAACTTTGGTCTGGATTTATACCTTTTAGAACCAAACTTCCTACCTCTGTCTGTAATGGAGAACTTTTGTGACTAATTTCCCCAACAAAAGCGAAGTGTGCGTTCAAAGTGTACTTGAAGTTGAACTGATTTGAAAAATTGTGTCCTTTTCTTTTCGTTTAACCTGATGGGCACAATTTCCCTTTAATTTTCCCATAATGCTCTTGTACGCTATCCCATCTCCCCCTGCCCTTTTTGCTTTATAAGGCCCCTGATATCACTTCTTCTTCCCTTTCTGTGCTGCGCACCTGAGAAGAGGTGAGGAGTCTGTCAGGGTCCCTCAAGCCCCTCAGTCACTTCAGTTATTTTATATAATTATTTTAATCAATTATTTTTTTATAGATAGGGATTAATATTAAGTTCATATTTTACATGTGCTATATGCACTATAATTCTATTTTGTGCAGAGAGCGAGTGAGAGGTCCTGAGCGTGAGGGAGATTTACGCCCTTTTCTAACTGTCCATTAGCTCAATAAACGTTTGGAACGACAGCGGTGTCCACTCCATGCCTTTCTCCTGCACCCCGCACGCCTGACCACTACAAGCATCGACACAACGCAGAGTGCAGGCAGGGTCTGACCGGTTACACCAGCAGGACCAGGATTAAACCATGATTTAAAAATGCAGATATTTTTAAAAATACAGGGAGTCCTCGAGGTTCTCGACATACAACGTTTTGAGTGTACTTCTTGGAAATGAAAATGAGCCGATGCAGCAGAGCGAAGGCGGCGTGATGAAAAGTTGTGATGAGAAATCCCACAATGCAATATTCCCTTAGAATATGCAACCCCCCCCCCGCCCCCCCCAGGTGGACATACGTTACATTACGTTAAGTTGGGGAACGAGTCGCACCTGAGACCGACCCCGTTTAAGGCTCCCCACGACGCACCTTCGACGCGAGGTATTGTCCTTCCGCCTTGTTGCCATAACTCCTCTCTTCCTCTCTGCTCCCTAGCCCAAGGCACCTTCCCTCTGACGAAGCCGAAGTGCGCTCCGCTAGCCCTCGGGGGCCACCGAAGTTCCCCGTCCACTCCCCGGTCCAACCGGACCCCGTTGCCTGAGTTGCCCCCGGCGCCGAATCCGTCTGGTTCGCGGCATCGCCCCTCCTGAAGTTCGGAGTGACCAGCTCCGATACGCCTGCTCTACCCGAGCGGTTCCTTTTTGTTCCTTCAATAAAGCAAGCCCAGACGGGGTCTGACCATTCTAACATGCCTCCACTCCTCTGTCCAGCCCGGCATGACAATTTCTTAGTTTAATTGTGTATAATGCAAACCCTTCTAATTGTTTTCTGGATGGTAGTTAATAAATAAGATGCAAAGCAATATAATGATGGTTTTGCTTTTCATTATGTCACGTTCTCTTCGCGACACTGACAGAAAAGCGATGCCTGTTATACAGCATTTACAGTTTCTGCCTGCTGCACACTGTAACACAACGTCTATGCCGGAGTTGTGTTTGCGTTTCAAGGTGGCACGAGTTCCTCTCCATAGTTAAGTTATAAGTTATAAATTATGATTGTACAACTGTTAGGTATACGTGGCTTAAGCTAATGTGTGTTTTCGACTTAAACCAAAATTCGGGTTACATTACTGTCGCATGAACGGAACTGTGTCGTAAAGCGAGGACTCCCTGTATAGAGTGATATCCTAATTTGTACCAGAGCTGTATGTAATATAAGTACATTGGGAAACCTTCCAAAGACGATCAGTGCACAAGTATAAAAAGGTAACAAAATAAATATTACTGTAAGACAGTGTTCAGCTAAACTGATGTAAGCAGATCCCGCCTCTGATCCTGGTCAGGCCAGAGGACCTCATCCACATTGGCTGTGATGTTCTCCTTGGCCTAGTAGCAGGGAAAGAACAATTGTGATACACAATTCAACCAACAGCCAATTGTCTTCCTGGGTTTAAAAGACAGTGGGCAGAGGTGATCCATGGATGAGGAACGTGAGGAGAAGCTTTTTAATTAGTTACAATTGTATTTCTAATACCAACAGCTAGATAAAACTTAATTCCTGATATTGGAAATTGCAATTTTAAGTAGTCAAAATTGAATTATAACTAGAAAGAAATTAATTCTTGGTATCAGAAATTTTAACTGGCTCAAGCTCCACCTCCCATTAAAATGAATGAGAAAAACATTTTGAATCTCACTAGCTAAAACAGAATTTCTGCTATGAAGAATTGTCATTTTAACTAGTTAAACGTTTATATAAATATATTAAGTTATATAAAGTTTATTTATATACATATTTTATGCAGTGTCAGAAAAAGTAGTTTGTCATTAGACAATGACTATCCCTGGTTTATTCTGTAGAAATACTGATAGAAAAATGTATCCATCCGGGCAATTTAATTCCGCCACAAAGGGGCAGTGTTTCGCTATTTATGTTGATTCGTTGCCGACGTGGACCTTATCCACTTTATCCAGCTTATAGATGGCGGTTCTCGTAAGTTTGTTACCTGGCTATTACCCTGACCGGTAGCAAATAGGTCTGAACCACTCCGCTCCGAAACTTGTTATTCTGTTACGTGGCTAGGTGTTTGGCTTGTATTGTAGCATGCATGTTATCATCAAGGAAGCAGCTTGATTAGGATATTTTTTCAAAGATTTATTATTGATAAATGGTTTGTGTTAAAATATCAAGTAATCTGTAAGTCCTGTCTAAGTTCTGCGAGTAAATTGACTAGGGAATTCAATACTTAAGTTTTCGACACCTTAGTTTAAATCGCTCGTGATTGATCATAGTCAAAGGGAGAAATTACTGCTGTTGATAATCCCTAAAAAGGTTATGCTGTATGACATGACATGCTGTGTGGAGGCCAGATGTATTTTTGCATGATTTTTTATATTTTTTTTATCGATATTTTTACAGCTTGTTATATGTATGTAACAGGCCTCATTTTATGGTATGTGTCGTCATAAACAAAAACTGGTTACATCTAAGTTTAACTATTAATAAATTGTTTCTAATAATGAAATAATATATCAATGAATAGAAAGACTCAGTCCCAAAAAAGAAATTGAGAAATATATTACCATCATATGTGTCTCCTGAAGGGAAGCATGGTGGTGCAGAGGTTAGCACTGTTGCCTGACACCTCTAGGACCAGTGTTCAAGTCTCCAGCACTCTGTATGTGGAGTTTGCATGTTTTCCCTGTGTCCCCAGGGGGTCCCCCCCCCCCCCATAATCTAAAAATATCCTGTGGCTAGTAAGAACCCTGACCAGGATAAGCAGTTTCAGAGACTGGATGGTCACTCCTGCTATCTACACAACAGCTTTGAAATCACTTGCAAACATAAAACAATATAGGGCACTCGAGTTATTGAGCATTTACGAACTTCTTCTAAACATTTCGTGGTGTATATGAGTTAGTGCCTAAAGTGGAGAAGTTTAAGTACCTCTGTGTATTGGAGTGAGGGGAGAGTTGAGCAAGTGATGGAGAGACGGATGAAGGCACCTTCAGCAGTTCTGAGGGCGCTGTGCCGGTCTGTCATGGTGACAAGGGAGCTGAGCTGGAAGGTGAAATTGCCGATTTACCAGTTTATGTGTTTCTACCCTCAGCTAAGGTCACAGACTATGTGTGGTGACCCAACGACTAAGACTGCAGATACAAGTGGTATAAATGAGCCTTCTTTGCATGGTGTCTGGGCACAGCCTTAGAGATTGGGTAAGGAACTCAGACATTTAGGCGCGCCTGAAAGTAGAGCCAAAGGAGACCCTGAGGCAGATGATGGAGAGTTTACATATCTCGGCTGGCTTGGGAACACCTCAGTTTACCAGTGGCCTGCAGACTGATGGGCAAATTGTACCCTTGAGCAAGGCCCTTAACCCAAATTGTCCTACTGGATGCTGGTTAACCCTGTGGTGTGACCTGTAAGCTTGCTGCCACTTGTATATGTGTCTGTGTGTCTTTTTTAGGACAAGATGGTAAGGCAATAGAATCAAAAATGGGACGAAAGTGATAGGGTCTGAATACTTTCTGAATCTGCTTTCTATTAAATAAAGCTTTTGCCTTTTTTGTAGTGATATAAACGGTATATATTTATATATATAATTTTGCTCTATACCATCATCAATGTCACACATCCCAAAGATGCAATGCCACTGACAATAATTTTCAACCCACCAATTCAACATTACCATGGCAGTGCTGACTCGAGACAGAAACCCTGCTTCCATCTTTGAATCTGATGGCAGGATGGCTCCGACGTGGTTAAGGGGACCGTGCAGGAAGTGGCAGGAAGTAGCATCTTGGGAGACTCCGCTAGATCTCTGGGTAGGGAGTGGGATTCGGATGGGGGGGGGGGGGGGGCACTCTTTTACAGGAATATGGCATCGGTGACAAAAATAATGCAACCTGCGCCTTGGGATAAAATCTAATTTTAAAGTACATTAACATCTGAAATGGCAAACAGGTGTAGTTAAATACCTTCAAGACTATGAGAATCTAAAGACAAGACTGTGCATTTCACTGGTAATGTATGCTGGCCCACTTCACAATATCAGTTCCTATGGTAACCTCGGCAGGGCTTCCTGCAATGGAGAAATGGTCGAGGGAAGCAATAAACAGACAGAGGCATGTAGCACTGCTCCAATTCACCTTTAGTCAGTAGTAATACTTCAGCAAACCCAAAGAAAGAAAAAACTGGATTTGCATAGTTTATCTTTTTGCATTTTCATCTTTCATTGTATGAAGAAATCAGGCAAGATATTAAGATATGACTGAAAGTTGCCTAAAATCAGTGTTCGAATGCTGCCTAAAATCAAGTTCGTCCATCCATCCAACTGCTCATCCTGCTCAGGATCACAGGGGATCCTGGAATTTATCCCAGGCAGCATAGTGCACAAGGTTAGGGTACCCTAACAAAGTTAGGATACGCCCTAAGTCCATCACGGGGCACATACACACACACACCATTACAATCACTCACTACAGGCAATTTAGTGATGCCAAAGAGCCTGCCAGTGAGAGGAAGGGTTAGGGTACATGTAGGAAACCCACATGATATGGGGAGTACATGCAAACTCTACACAAAGACAGCATCCCAGCCACAAAGGAGCAAGGAAACTACTCAAAGAGCCAACATATCGCTTTCATCTAAATGTGACGATAAAAAGTTAAACAATAGCAATGAGCACATATAAACCTTCTAGTGCTCAGTGCTGGTGGGACAACTCCCAATGAGCTTAAATGCACATCAAGTGCAAGTAATTATTCATTATCATTTGGAGGTGGGTGTGGTTCTGGGGAACAACCACACCAGTGGCAGGTAAGTAATTAACTGGATTATGGGCTGGATGTGACCTGCATAGTTAAAGTAGTTGTATCTTTTGGTCGTATTTAAAATTGCCTTTGTATGGAACACAATAGGGGTGTAAAATATGTACTGTACTGATTTATCAATTTCAAATCAAAATCGCAATTTTAAACCATGCAATTAGCAAATCACAAAGGCTGTGATTTAGGATATGCATTATACAGCATGTCTGACCCAGGGTTTAAAACTGTCGTGAGAATAGTTTTGCAAATTCATTCTGTCCCCCTTGTGTGACAGTCAGTCTCACCAATCAGAAGTGCCGTGCTCCTCGTGTGCCAATCATGCTCACCATTCAGAAGTGACCCATAGTGACTGCATATACGCCCACAAACAACAAACACGTGAAACCCAAGGAAAACGTTACACTCGCAGTGCATGAAAATACTGGTTCCACTGCTGAATTATCTACCTATTTCATGGTCAGAGATTGTTTAGAGAAAGATCCTATTATTAGGGGTGCAAGCAACATTTTTGTTACTAGAAATTGTTTTATTTCCATTATTATATTTATCTTAACACAGTCGCGGCTTTTGTGATAGTAGCTTTATCGCAATTTCTCATTGTTCTCTGCTAATTTGATCCTTGTGTACATGAGACTTTCCGGAAGCATGTTACTAAGGGTAAAAAAGCAATTGAGTGCTGTTTGCAAACGTGGCACATAAAATGTGCATGTAAAAATACGATCACTTTACCATGTTTGGGTTGCTAGAGAATTGTTCTATGGTTTATTAGGTGTATGTTCTATATAATTTTTGTTTGCACGTTTTGGATTCAATTAATATATTTACATTCTTATCTTTGGATTAATGTATAGCACAGTTTAGATTTCAATGTACGTTTGTGCTCAGTTACAGTATTCTTATACACATATAGTGAATACTGAGCTTTAAAAAAATTACACATCAATTCGCAATCGCAATATCTGTCAGATAAATCACAATTCGATATTTTCTTTAAATCGTTCAGTCCTAATGTACTGTATTTTATTTATTCATTCCATTTCATAATTTCGTTAATTACTCTGCTAGAATTACTTGCTAGAATTTTTTTAATAGTCATGGAAATGTTTCGTATGCTTTGTGACTGTACTGTATGTACATCATATGGACACACCTCTTAATCATTGGATTCTGGTGTTTCATTCAGACCAATTGCCACAGGTGTATAAAGTCGAGCACCTTGCCATGCCATCAAGTTTACAAACATTTGTGAAAAATAGGTTGTTTTGAACAGCTCAGTGAATTCAAGCATGGTACTGTCATAGGGTGCCAGGTAAGTCAGTTTGTGAAATTTTATCACTGCTAGATATTCCACAGTCAACTGTAAGTGGTATTATTGCTAAGTGGAAGCATTTAGGGACAACATAAACTCAGCCACAAAGTGGCAGATTGTGTAAAATAACAGAGCAAGGCAGCTGAGTGATGAGGCACATAGAGTGTAAAAGTCGCCAACACTCTGTTGACTCAGAGTTTCAAACTTCTGCATTAACCCCAGCAGAAAAACTGTGGAGCTTCAGAGAATGGGCTTCCATGGCCGAGCAGCTGCATGCAAGCCTTACATCACCAAGTCCAATGCCAAGCACTGGATGGATTGGTATTAAGTATACCACCACTGGACACCAGTGGAAACGTGTTCTGCAGAGTGACGAATCACGCTTCTCTGTCTGGCAGTCTGATGGATGAACCTGGGTTTTGCAGATTCCAGGAGAATGTTACCTGCAGGACTGCATGGGATAATGGTATGAGGTTGTTTTTCAGAGGTTGGGCTAAGCCTTTTTGTTCCAATAAAGGGAATTCTTAATGCTTCAGCATACCAACAGTTTCTAACAGAATTGCATCTATCATTGCATATATCATTGCATCTATCCTGAAGTCATTTTCATCCAGGGTGAGCTCGGCCACTTCTACAGGCAAGACTGCAGCACAAAGTTCAAGCCTGGGAATGGTGGGCTTCGACAGAGGGGCTAGATTGACTTTCCCTAGGATAAAGCCAACGTTGCTCCTCCTATTTTTGTAGATGGCCCTGAGGGAAGACAATGCGCCAATAGCTTTAGTTGAGGCATCGGAAAACACACATCCGCATCCTCTAAGACTGGGGTGTCAAACTCCAGTCCTGAAGGGCCGGAGCCCTGCACATTTAACACACCTGATTCAACTTACTGTACCACACAGCTCAATCATTTGTGGTGGAACAGGGAAAGAACTAAACTACACAGGGCACCGGCCCTCCAGGCCTGGAGTTTGACGCCCCTGCTCTAAGATCTTCCCCATAAAGATCTGGAACTATTGCCTTGTCACAGGTTTCCTGTCAAGTGTACAACACAGTGAGGTAAGACAAGTGAGCACTTGCTTGAGGTTGTTTGGAAGACATCTCCACAGCACCTTGAAAGGCAATGGGGCCACCCTGCTATTTTTATTGGCCCTATACACCTATGAGTCAATAATCTTCAAAAAGGTAGTATCCTCAATTAACAGAGTGAGCTTGTTGTTCTTCTCAGTCACTTGGGAAACGCTGTGACCCACATTATGTTCTGTAATCTTTGTGTTATGTTTGGATGCGCGGGTGAAGCCATTTTGCTGCTCCCCGCCATAACACACTGTCTCCTTCAGGTCCATGAAGCTGTCTCAGGGCATCAGGTAGACAGGGTTCCCATGGACACATGGGTCTTGAATGTGTTTGCACTAGGCCTGTGAGCATATCCGAGACATACTTCTCCAACCACGACGCACCCCAGGTCTACTCTTTGAGTGAATTTGGGCTTTGTGTGGGCCATTAATCTATTAGCTCACCTTATGCGCTCTCAAAATGTCTCTTCCCAACAGAAGAAGGATTTGAACCTTCGGATCGAGTTCTGGAATATGTCTTGCCACAGATTTCAGGTGGGGATGGAAGAGTGGTACTTCTGGAGTCGGTATTTCTGCCTTGCTGGAGGGAATCTGCTTGCATTTGATCAATGGCATGAGGGTAATGCCTCTTTTCACTGCTTGAATCTGGAAACCTTCAGCCCTCCTGCCAGACATATTGATATTGAGTCCAGTGCATGTTCTTTGTGAGTAATGTGCAAAGTAGATCTTGACATCAAATTGCTCGGAATTCTGACCTTGCCAATGAATGATTGCTTTGTTTGTCAAGCTTGGCGTACATGTTAATCACCTTGTCACGCTGTCTCTTAGGGAACACATGAACCATATTTTGGAGCAGCACATTGGTAGCTGCCCTTCACCACAAATCTTTGTGCAGTGACATGTGACAGTAGGTGGAGATGTAGAGTCTTCTGTCTCTGTGCTATGTTCAAAGTTGGAGCTTTAGCCTGAAGTGGTGCTCCAGGATGCATGTCTGCGATGTGGGGATCACTCTCACACTCACTGCACTTCACAGGGACCTTGCACTCCTTTGCTAAATGGAGAATTGAGACACAATATAACATTTCCTATGTTCCCAGAGGAAAGCCCTTCTCTCATCCAACGAATTCACTCTGAATCCATGACACTTTCTTGAGTGGTGTGCTTTGTGATGAAGAGGACAGTTCTTTCCAGGATTCTCACCTTGCTTTGTAGAGCTATTAGTGTCTCGTTCCATGTCTGGGAAGATGTCCATCTTGTGGACTGATACTGGGATTCTCCCTACCCAATAGGCTGATTTATCGCTCATGGAGGGTAAAACATTCAACAGACACCTAGACACCTACATCTTCATCTCACCTACTGACACTCTCACTCATGCTATAATCTTTATTTGAAGGCTCATTATGCCTTCTGCGTGTATCTCTGCTTTAGAGGGGACACTGCACCACCTAAATCCACATGGCTCCTACTGCTCACACCTAGACCCAGAGTAGCAGTCTCCTGTTGCTGGTTCCCTTCACCACACAGCAGTCTCCTCCCGGCCTCTCTCTTTATCCATGTTAGCCTCCCAGTGTGACAACATACCAGGTCGATGGCAACCGAGACGTCACCATCCTCAGCAGAGGCCAAAAGAGGCTATGACAATTAGTACCCTGCCGCTTCCTGGGAATATCTGACGCGTCCCTGTCGTCATCTGGAGATGGCAGCATCTAACCTGGCTACTCGCTGCTGGAAGCCAACACCGTGCCAGCTGGTGGGGAACATGGGCTGCCAGGAACGGAATAAATCAGCAGTGTCAAATCCCTGAACCATAGAGGCTGTGTTTACACACAAACTTGTGAATCGCTCCCTTGCAGAACACAGACCTAGGAGGGTTTTAACAGAGCACTACAACTTACACGTGAAATTCATCCAGTCGTCATATTTATAGCCTATAAATTTAAATAGCACAAGCCTATGTTGACTCTGTCAGTCAGCTTCTGGATCCAGAATCTGTATCTACCACCAGTTACTCTTCCTCGAGATCATATCATATAGAAACAATCTGCAAATATCATAAATACTGTTACGGTCTATGGTCCGAGTTTTCATATTCTTGACGTCGAATTTCCCTGTGCTGTTTTATGGTTTGTGATTTGGATTTGGTTCTGTTCCTGATATGGTGTCAACTTCAGCCTGTCATTTTGGTTTACGGCTTTTGAATTACGTTCTGGCTCAGGAACAACTGATCATGGTCAGTGTGTGGCTGGGTGGGTGTCTGCCTGTGACTGCTACAGGTGTCTGCCTGTGACCGGAAGGCCCTCGAGCGAGGCCCTTAACCCCCAGCTCCCCGGGCGCCGCTACGGGTGTCTGCCTGTGACCGGAAGGCCCTCGAGCGAGGCCCTTTGCCCCCAGCTCCTCGGTAGCTGCCCTTCAGGACCAAGCTCGTTCTTATCTGCCAAGAGCAAGATGGGGTCGGTGAATAAAATATAATCGTCATCATTATCATCTTCATCATCATTAAATAAGTGAAGGACAGAAAAACAGAGGGCAATGGTTTTCGTTAAAAGGCTACAAAGACTCTCCAGCTTCTCTGTGTGTTACATTGGGAGATTGCTGGCTGATATTGACTGGAGATTCTTTGGGGAACATGGCCTAATGCTGAACCTGCAAGTTAAGGATTTATGTGAGGAGTGGTTACTTAAGGAAATGAAGGGGACTAATTGATTTACGATCCAAGTAGACAAATGGCTCTGATGATCTGTCCAGGTGAGGTGTCCTTCTTTAATAATGGAAGACAGAGGGGTTTCCAAATGAAAATAACTGATTCCTCACCCTGTGAACCACACAGTTCGCCCCAAGAACTTGTTTCTGTAACCCAGACAACAGAGTGACCGTGGGACAGCGGGGGCATGGCACCTGGCCTGACCTGATCTTCTTTTGTTTCTTCACTATGAAGAGAGAGATTTTGGTCAGGAACCAGGATGGTGAGGACTGTAGAGAGTGAGCTGGTATGGCGACTTTGTAAGGGGCAGGGGTGGGCTGACAAGAAAAAGCTGCCACTAACTGGGGGGTGTCCCCCTTGCTAAATTATCCAAGCATGATCTACAGGTTAGCCACCATTATGCATCATGCATTAATCATCTCCTGCGGTTGATACGGGTTGTTGGGTTGGGCACCTGGCGGGGATATTTTCCAAAACTTCCAGGGGACGCCTGAAACCACAGATAGTACCCAATGCTATAGTACCCAATGCTATGATACACTGGATAAGGGAATGATTCTTCACCCTGGCCGGACCATGTGAGATTTCATCACGCTACTCAGAACAGCATGCAATTTAAAACTTGTGAATTATTTGATATAATTTTGTATTTAATACTTTCAGAACGCGGTTGACTGCAGGTGACTGAAACTGCAGAAAGTGGGACAACTGTATTTTTTATCTGTTACACTGTATTGTTGTTTATTTATTGTAAGTGTATTTATTTTGTGGCTTGGGCTGATATTAAAGCAGCTTTAAGTAAGTATAAGTAAGTAGTTCAAGGGAAAACTGAGAAGGTCCGATTTGAAAGGGTTAGAAGCTAATTTATCTGACAGAAATAGGTATGTATTTAGAATACGGATCTGGATCTATAACTTCACAGTGATGCCTTTTGGAATCTGTGGTGCACCTTCTCTATGTTATTAGCTGATGGACATGGCATTGTAAAGATGTTGACACTGTGCTGCTTGATGTGGTTATGTAATATTTTTCCTTTCCACATTTTCCACATTTTTATCTTGCACAGCAGCCAATGGGTGGTGCACATTAGCTCACTTCCAGTGCCCACTGCACATTAGCCCACTTCCAGTGCCTACGCCACTTGGCAGTTTGACTTTCGCGGCTTCACTCTATCACGTTTTTCTTCCAAATACAGTTCTGTGCTCATTAAAGTATATACAGTACTGCATATTCACTAAAATGTTGATTGAGACAGTGAAAATGATACAGCGCCGTGTCTCCCGTGCAGTACAGAATGCGTTCAGCTTGTCAAATTCACGTAAATCTTCGATCGCTAGCAGTGTGACTCTGAAGTGCTGTACTGTATGTAGCTTTCTCCCCAACAAACCCAACAATGTTGACAAAACGTTTTGCACCGTCAAAGGCACCTGCGGTAGCACCCAAAAGGCAGAGGAAGATGCTAAGAAAAGTGTATAAAGTGTGTAGTGAGGGGTTTTACAGCCTTAAAGCATCTATAATGATTGTAAAAAATAAAGCTGACTACTTTGCAGATTTCGCCTATTGCAGGTTCTTTTTAGAACGTAACTCCCGCGATTAACGAGAGACGACTGTAAACCCCTTCCACAATGCCCCGCCTACTTGACATTGCCCCTCCCACTCAACATTTGGCTCTTGGCTACAGCGATATGCCTCTCAATATTTTAGCTACAGATGGTATAAACAATTTATAAGACTGAATTATGTCTTTCTGCTGGTCAGTTACATGTTAATTTGTATGTGTAGGATTCGAATGGGAGACTGAAAAAAATGTTCGACGCAACTTGCATTTTGAAAATGACAATCATACAAGCATATTTTAAAATATTTTATTATGAATAATTTGTAATAGAGATGCTCCTGTTTGCGCCAGTGATGAAATAATCGTGAGTAGTTTTTTTGCATTTACAGGTTAATATCAGAAATCTTTAACAGGCATGCAATTGCAATTCAAATTTTCAGTCACATTACCTTTAAACTGCATAAAAGGTTTTGAGAAATATATATCTAAAGCTATTAATTTCTATTATACTGAGGATGGTGTTTTTATGTAATACAATCATAGTTGATTTTTTTCAAAATGTAATCAATCTACATTTAATTAATGACTTCCAGTCATTAAGACTAGACATTTTCGGACAGTAAATTTTTACTTTTTACCTCACACTATTAGACTGGCAGTTTGTGCTTCAGAATGCAATTAATGAAACACTGAATATTCTTTATTGTTAGAAGCAGATATAGGAACATTCTTAGGATATATTGTTCAACAAGAAGGTTTAAGTTACATCCATGATGTAACATTGGAGTCCATACTTACTCAACAATGGCCATATGGTTGATCTCATTGCTCTCCTGTAAAGGATTATATCCACATTTTTCATAAACATGGTAAGCATCTTCCCCCAGGTAAGTCAAATTATGCAGATTTTACAGAAATGTGTCTAAAATGAGCTTTGGTGCTCAGTGTTCAGTGTTTACTTGGGGCCCTCAGAAGCACTTGTGCAACAAATTTCTCACTTTTCATGGCTACATTGGTGACAGCAAGATGGTTTATCATCCTTCTTCGGTCACATCGTGAATGAGGGTGTGGAGAGGAGTCTACAGTCCAGAATGAGCCACTTTCCATACTTCAAGCTTGCTTCTCACAGCTTGAACACCCCCAGGAGGCATTCCGTGGTATCTCCAAAGGCACAGATCCTTTGCCGGTATCTATTTGGTGCTGATTGCTTTTCTTTAACTAGAAGATGCATAAGACACATGCTACCAACAGGATACACCGTAAGTGTAATCTGCTCTTCTAGCAGGTCAGTGAATTCATACAGGGAAATCACTGCAATGGCAGTAATTTCAAGCAAATCCATTAATTTTCAACCACGGTATTTTTTTACCTTGTCAGAAGCAGGTCCCGCTGCACTGTAGGGGCCAGTTTTGGCAAGGCCCACCCAATCATGAGCTTGCTCTGCCTTTCAATAACGAATCGCAGAATTTCTTTAATGTTTTTTGTAAATAGAAATTTTCCTACAATGAAACACGGCCCGCAGGATATTTAAGTGGCACTCCCAACATTTCAGAGCTGGTGCTGGGCCTGGTTTGAAGAGATTACATTTTCTAAAACCGAATGACAGACAGTGACCACAATCTGGGAGAAGAATAAACGCCAAGCACAGTGCAGAGTGCCCTTCAAACTCTCACATCACGGATAAGCCGTCTCCACTTTCAGAAACACTGGCACAATATTCAGCGTAAGATAAAACTAAAGTTTCTTGCCTTAGCATCAAAAATGCAATCTCAAATCCAGGTTTATATACATTATATATTAATATATTTATGGCCTGATCTTTGTAGCGATGCAGAATGAATAAAGCCATGTGCACAGACTACAGCACTGTGATTCTTGTGTAATTTCTCTGTGGCTGTTTGCATGTCGACATTACTGCTAAGAGCTCCGTTACGTTAAAAGAGCATCTTTGCATGTGGCAGAGCTGAGAGAATCAGTCGATCCTCTTATGGCGCTTTTCCACTGCATAGTACGGCACGACACGGTTCAGTACAGCTCACTTTGGTTTGGCTCAGTTCG
>JAODKM010000077.1:99855-109923 GCA_026780845.1 Petrocephalus sullivani
GAAGGATGACCCTTAGAAGGATGACCCTTAGAGAATGACCCTTAGAAGGATGACCCTTAGAGAATGACCCTTAGAGAATGACCCTTAGAAGGATGACCCTTAGAGAATGAATGTGTGAACCACATGCACAGACATTTTGACCTTATTGTTACCTTTAGTGACAGAATGGCCAAACCGGAGGCAAGTAACAGGTGAGTCATTATATAAACTGCTACAGGCAAAAGAACTCCCATTAAAGTTATTGTCATTATCCTCTTTATTCTATTAAAAATTCCAATCGTTCTTTAATTTTTCCTAAATATTTATGAGCTCAGTGTTTGCATGTTTGAGAGTGATCCTCTTTATTTAAAATTAAAAGTAACGATTCTCTTCAGTGTAGCCTACAGTATTTCAGTTTAAACAAAACTGAATTCGAATTGGTGTAAATCACCAGAGAAATGCCCTTTGACAGGTCTGTATGTTACAGCAGACCTATAATCCCGTAGAACTGAGGAAAATGATCGAACTACCCCTAAGACTAGACTAAGATTTATTTTTCCAATTATCAAAACGTGCTGCCATTAATGGATTGCGACCCTGCACCTGCAAATATCAAGCCAGTGCCAGATGAAACGCTATTGTAGGGCCTTACAGAGCTGCGCGCATTTTGTGTTAACGAACATGTGTATGCAAGCTCGTGCAGGTGGCGCCATCTTCTGTTGGGAGGAAACAGCGCAGTGGCGACGTGTGTGCGTGTTTGCAGCGTCGGGCTGTCTGATCGTGTGTCCGCGGAGAGAGAGAGAGTTTAAAATTATTGGGGTAACTTTAAATGAAAAGGTCTGTATATTATCATTAGGGGGTTATGAATGAAGCCAAATTAGATTAAATATTGGGTGTATTACCGATTTGTAAATTTTTTGCGTCAGAGTAGCACAGCAGTGATAATCCAGACTTAAACAGGATGCCATCTTTGTCTCGGTATTCAATGACTCATTTGCATACAAGATTTATGCTCCATAAAAGGTGCAATGGATGAAGAAGTTACCAAGAAGCCCCAGAAAAGGGCTTTAAGTTCCCATTCCAGTTCCCATGGCTTAAACGTGTTAGTCTAGCGCAAGGGAGTGGAAGTTAGCAGGGTTTCCATAGAACACCATTTATCAGTCACTTTCTGTCTTGTACCTGAGCTGGTTAACATTCTGTCTGCTGAAGGTAACAGTTCTGGCCCTTCTAGAAGATGATACACGGAAAGGTCAGATTTTATCCATGGCTCAAGTAGAAATGTCATTTCACCTCTCATCTCATCGTATTTGGATTCTCCTATGATTCCTGCCCTGCTTAAAAATCAGGGCTGGTATGCATAAAACTTCTTAAGAATGGTGTTAAGATTGGTCGTACATTTTGACTTAATAGTTTAAAAATTCTTAGCAAAAAGTAGGACCTAAGAGCGTTGTTATAAAGATGCTAAAAGTTACTTTCAGCAAAGAATAAGCCCAATTCCTAAGTGCTGCACTTAAGTGTCATGAAATGGGGACTACAAATAAAATCCCGCCCCAACTACTGAATTCAGCCAATAGAGGAGCTGCACGGTGAATATATTAGTGACATCAAGCCATGTGTAGGGGTTTGTACGACACACTTTATTGTGATTATACCTTTAATTGGTTGTTCTATCTATATATTATGGGTCAAACGCAAAAGTCATAGCAAGACAATGGATTCTAAAATATAGCCAAACTGGACGACAAACGAAACGGTTCCTGCAAGCTCCATAAATGCCGCGTCACCTTGGACAAGGCGTTCAGCAGCGGAATGTGAAAAAAGGTGGTATAATGTGTTATCTACCTCGCGAAAGGAAATCGCAGCTTACAAAGCAAGCATGCAAGCTACAGGTCAGTGTCATTACTTATATTGCTCACATGACCTGAGCTATAATAGATTATTATAATAATAATAATTATTATTATTATTATTATTATTTCCCATTTCTCTTGTTAACACGCAGGTGGGGGTCCACCATGTAAACCTGTAAACGGCAGAGATAGTAGAGGATATATATATATATATACATACAATAGTGAATTTCTCATCTCAGTCAGCCAATTCTTCACCCGGTTTGAGGAGACAAACAATCAGACTGCAACAAACCCCCCCCACCACAGAAGTCCTATGCACGGATTCCACGGACGTCTGGAAATCTCTACGTAGGGTTAACACAAGGAAAGCTACAGGTTCTGACAACATCCCAGGACCTGAACTTAGAGAATGTGCTGACCAACTGACACACGTCCTAACAGATATATACAACATCTCCCTAAAGCAAACCGTACCTCATTGTACCTCAAAGCTTCAACACAACAACCATCAAACCACTGCCAAAAAAGTCATCAGCCAAACAAGTCATCATTAACTACTAATGACTTCCGCACTATAGCACTCACTCCAACTGTGATGAAGTGCTTTGAACGGCTGGTTAAGGACTACATAAGATCCATACTTCCTGCAACATCCGACCCATTCCAGTTTGCATACCGTCCAAATCGCTCAGTCGATGATGCCATACCGGCAGCACTCCGCCTAACCCTGGCTCACCTGGAAAATAAAAACAGTTATGTGCGCATGCTCTTCATTGATTTCAGCTCTGCATTCAATACTCTTGTTCCACAGCAGTCGATAAAGAAACCGGGTCCACTAGGTATCAGAACCTGACTGTGCAATTGGATATTAGACTTTCTCACAAACAGACCTCAGACAGTACAGGTTGGCAGTAACACCTCTGAGACAGCTACTGCAAACACCGGGGTTCCTCAGGGCTCTGTGTTAAGCCCTTTGTTGTTAAAAGGCACATCAACGACTCCACTTCCTTCGTCGGCTAAAGAGAGCAAACCTCACATCCTTTTATAAGGGTACCATTGAGAGCATCCTGACCAGCAGCATCTCAGTCTGGTATGGGAGCTGTAATGCCTCTGACCAGAAGTCCTGTCAGAGTAGTGAGGACAGCAGAAAAACTGATCAAGACCCCTCTTCCATCTATCCACGAGATATACCAATCTCGCTGCCTCTGCAAGGAGGTGAGGATCGTCACGGATCCATCACATCCAGCCTACAGACTGTATATGAGGTATATACCTGCACTGGGCGCCACCATCGGCTGGAGACCACGGACTTCAACAAAGGAAACAAATAAAGGTGAAGAATGAGGTGTGTGTTTTCTTATTAAAGCTGGAATACTCCCAGTTGGGGTAACTTCCAAGGCTTGGTCCTTGTCACTGTGTGCCGATGTCTCAAAGACACAGAGCTGCTGTTCCTTCCCAGTTGGCCTTGACCAAACACTGTGCCTGTTGTCGAAAAACACGGCACATTACACCCAGTATACATGTAACAGCTTAAAAAGGTTACAGCTAATGAAGTTGTTAGCTAATGTTTACAGAGCTTCCCGCCAAATAATATTTATTTATAATATTAACAGCTCAAATCAAACACCACTGAGTGGTTCTGAGTCAAGCTTTCCTGATTTATGTCTCAAAATCTCTGACCTCTTCCTGTGAGGATTCATGGTACCACTGTCTCTTTTAACTGGCTTATCATGCTGCAGTCAGTGGACCCCAAACTCATTTGCTGTGTTTCAAGATCCATTTGTGAAAATTGCTGTCCCCTGTCCTCCACAGTAGAGGGCGCTGTTTGATCTCTGTGGTGCTTTTTGCATTCAGATTCCAGAGACCAGGATCTGGCAGTCCATTGGGGAGGCAATGAGGAAATCTGGAAGGCATTAGGGAACCTGCCAGTGGGAACACAGTTGAAGCATTTGCGGGCGGGGGTGGGGGGGTATGGGCTTTAGCTGAAACAGAATTTTTGGCTCCACCCCTAATTGCATGCTAAGATTTGCCCCCCTGCAGAACCCCTCAGTCCCATGCCTGTCCACAGAAAATGTATGGAGTATTCCTGGCTGGGTTCGCTGGATTTCAGGTCCGGTTTGGCAGTGCGCCGGGTCTCTGCGGCGTGCTTGTGTGCACCTCAGTCTGAGCCGTTGATTTGACAGACAAAGCTGTTTGCTATATTTCAGCACGGTCAAGACAGATTTTATCCAATTTATTTATTGTGACCTGTAGCCTGTCCCGTTTAGCCCAGCCTGCTGTGTTAAAACACCCTACAGATTAACGGGTCCCTGTAACGTGATAGTCCCTTAGTGCAGAAATGCTGCAGAAATGAGTCAAAGTTGGACACTGTTGGTCTGCACCTGAAAGCAAGGAGGTGACCATTTATGGGTATCAGGAAAAAAGAGGCATAAAATGCAGACTTCAGCCAACAACCTGCAGGTAACAAATCAGTATGCTACCAGCAATAGCCATACAGTAGATCCACTAGCTTTGGATTGGAGTCTGAATCACATTGGGTGGAGTGTAGAACATCTGCTGAGTGGGCTGGATAAGATGTATTGCCTACACTGTATACAGTGGCCTTGGAGGGATAAGTCACGGTTAGGCCACGCCCCCCAAGGCACCATAGCTACAGAGAGCAGAGCAGTCCCTAAGCTCCTGCTTTGCCAGATTTGTGTCTGTGATAGACAGTGTGGGCAAGCATTTACCCGCAGCTGGCCTGAGACACACTCGGTCCACCTGCCGAACCGTGAAAATCATGCAGAAAACGCATGTCCACCTACCATGTCCAGTAGCATGTCCGCCTACCATGTCCAGGAGCATGTCCGCCTACCATGTCCAGGAGCATGTCCGCCTACCATGTCCAGGAGCATGTCCACCTACCATGTCCAGTAGCATGTCCACCTACCATGTCCAGGAACATGTCCACCTACCATGTCCAGTAGCATGTCCGCCTACCATGTCCAGTAGCATGTTCGCCTTCTAGGTGATCATCCCCAGGAACTCATAGCAAACGTAAGGGTGCCGTAAGTACAATTTTGACCATCAGACCAATATCCAGGACATTATGTAGGTTTCTTAATGGTCAAACGAGTCCGTCACGGCCAGAGGAACGGAGACACTTTACTGACAGCATCATGCTTATGAAAGAGGTCTCATATTGTCAGAATTCGGCAGGGCTTAGGGAGTGTGACCCCACCTGCGTGTAGCCTGGGAGTCGTCCTGGTTTGGGGATGATGACAATGGTGCCAGACGCAGAGGAAAGAAATGACTTTAAAACAGATAAATATTAGGTGAAGTGCGGTCTGCGTGTGGTCCGCGTGCGGTCTGCGTGCGGTCTGTATGCATCAGCACGCATGAAAGTAATCATTGAGAGTGAAAGAGAGTGGTTAAGCAAATGAGGTTAACTGGGCGGGGGGGGGCTTCCATCACAAGAGGAGTAACCTTACCTACACCTACATCATTAGGTGTTACACAAGGCTGGATTGCCTATCCAGCACGAGGTCCAGTCACAGGGGATGGCTGGAGGCCAGAGGGGGCGTTGTGTGGCTTGGCAGGTCAGGATGCTGTACCAGAAGGTCACCAGTTCAAACCCCATGGTTGGCTGTTGGGCCTCGAGACCCAGACTGCTGCTGGGGTTGGCTGACTCTGCTCTCGCCTACATGAATTGTACGTTGCTTTGGATAAATGTGATGCGAGACGCCCTTCTTAACCTCACCAAATATACGGGTGTTTGTGGTGCCTGCTGAGGAATGTGAGTCCTGGGGAGGGCGCCCCCCCAAGAGGACTCACACGCGTGTGCCGTGGGGCTCCCCCACATGCTGATCCTGCACATTCCTCTCCCGCGCTACCCTCCCTTACTTTAAACTTCCTCTTGCCTCGTGCTCGTTTCCAGAAAAGGACGCTTTTTCTTACCCGGGGAAGCCGGATGAAAGCGGCTGTATTTGTCTGGGGAGGGGGCCGCTGATCTCTCCACTTCCATCAGATCGGGACACACTGTAGACTGCCAGTTTGACTGGGTCCTTCTCATTGCCGCAGCGGAATCGGCCCTAACGCTACCTAAGGGGGCAGTGTGGCTTTTCTCTGGCACCCTCCCATCCCGCTGGGGAAGTATACACCCGTAATGTGACGTATACTGCTCCTTAACACAGGATTACGTAGCAGAAGAGCAGCCTCATCTGAGACAAAACAATTCCTCTACAGTGCTGCCATATTTACTGGGAGACTGTATTACCTACTACACCAGAGTAGGGTTACAGTATGGGAACAGTGGTGAGGAGCTGGGTAGGGTCTGCTTTCTCGTGTGATGTTGAGTTAGAGTGACGTGTGTTTAGTACAGAAGGGAGGTGCCACTGCAGACCACCTGTGAAGGTGGTCTGTGCTGACATGGTACTTACCGATCATGACCCGAGCTCGCTGCCGTCATCACCGGGTTTGTTGTGCCGGATCTCAGAGCAGAATGGAGTTCAGGGTTAATGACCTAATTTTGTGGGATATTCCGAGTGCTTTTGGGTGCGATGACAAACTTACTGTACCTTTATCAGGTATGATCTTTATGCAGTGATCTTTATTGATTCCTACCGCACTTATAATACGATTTACAGTTTACCAAATATCTCAGAGTTTGTGCAGACTAGTGTTGCATGGGATACCGGTACTGAAAAGGTACTGTGGTACCGCATTTTTGAACGCTGTTCGGTATCGCATTTTTTTAGTACCGGTACTAATTACACTAACTAATGCGATAGACTGTTAAGGCTAACCATGGATTCAGAACCATGGCCTCAATGTATCTGAACCACTGCCGAATCTCAGTTACACCCTATGTCAGAACTGCACGCAGTATATTACAGTCATGGCCAAAAGTTTTGAGAAAATATTGGTTTTCTCAAAGTTTGTTGGTTCAGTTTGCATGATGCCAATTTGCATTTATTCCAGAATATGAAGCGCAATCAGATCAGTTGCAATTAATTACAAAGCCCCTTGTTCAACTGGGGTTCAATTGTTCAAAAGGTTCAGTTGCTGAGAAGAAGGCTTCAGGGCACCCAAGAAAGTCCAACAAGCGCCAGGACCGTCTCCTAATGATGATTCAGCTGCGGGATCGGGGCACCGCCAGTGCAGAGAACCAGCGCTCAGGAATGGCAGCAGGCAGGTGAGAGTGCTTCTGTACGCACAGTGAGACGAAGACTTCTGGAGGATGGTCTGGTGTCAAGAAGGGCAGCAAAGAAGTCACTTCTCCCCAAGAAAAACATCAAGGACAGACTGATATTCTACAAAAAGTACAGGGATTGGACTTCTGAGGACTGGGGTAAAGTCATTTTCTCTGATGAAGCCACTTTCCAATTGTTTGGGGCATCTGGAAAAATTATTGTCCGGAGAAGTAAAGGTGAGCGCTACCATCAGTCCTGTGTCACGCCAGCAGTTAGGCATCCTGAGGCCATTCATGTGTGTGGCTGCATCTTACCCAAGGGAGTGGGCTTGTGCACAGTTTTGCCTGAGAACACAGCCATAAATAACGAATGGTGTAGAACCATACTCTGAGAGCAACTTCTCCCAACCATCCAGGAACAGTTTGGTGAAGAACAATCCTTTCCAGGATGATGGAGCACCGTTCCCAGAGTACATGTAACAGTAGCATGGTCACATGTCTTTCTCATTTGCCTGCACAGCCCCCACTCAGAATCCCTATAAGGATTCATGCCCATACTGATTGCCCTTTTACCTGCAGCCCTGTTACACACAAAGCTCCGTGCCTTCCTGCATTTTTAAAAGCAAGGAGCGATCGCACGAATCAAAGGAACTGGGCTTTGGGGTTTAAACGTGTCCACGGCCAGGTACGCAGTAAACGTGCCGAAGACTCAGAATAACACTTCATTCTGATTAATGCAAAAGAAAGACTGAACCATTATCCTGTTCTCCATTCAAACGTATTTAGAAACATCTTTAGTAGATGCTAAAAAGCATGGAATAGTGCGGCTTCTGTCAAGCACGTTCAGTTTGGGGTGATTTGCAAAAACTCTGGTTAACGGCCTGGAATTTGCATGATCCTGTAAGGACTTTAAGGCACTCTTTCCTCGGTCATGTGGTCACATGTCCTGCATTAAGGGCTTGCAGCCAAAATTTGCATGTTATGGGCCATGGGGGGCGTGAGTGTGTATGTGTGTGTGGAGGGGGGGGGGTTGGCATCCACGGAAATTTAGGAATTTTAGCTGATTTTTATTCACAGGAAAACATTAATGTCAAGTAGTGTTGAAATCCTTTTTTTCCTTCGTTTTAAGCAGCCGAGTGAATGCGCAGGCCCTCCAATCTCACGGCCATACCCCAGATGACGGACCTCCTCCCCACCCAGCAGTGGGGGGTCTCTCTCTCCCTCTTTCTCCCCCCTCTCTCTCTCCGGAAGCAGTGGGCGGGTGGAGGGGTGGCAGGTGAGGACAGACTTATAAATGGGGCCCATTGTGTGGGGGCTCTAATAACCCCCGGCGGAAGGGCCCGTTCCTGAAGATGAGGAGGAGGGGAACCCCCCCCCCCCCAAAAAAAAACTTAACTTCAGTGAGATGAAAGAAAGTCACGGCCCATTGGCGGCGAGCCCCCCCCCGAGCTACGGCGGCTTCTGCCGTCTTCCTCCTGTGTGCGTCCTGCTTTGGAAGGGTGTGGGGTGATGTGGGGGCCACCTCCAGCCCCTTTTCTGCCCGGACCTCACTAAGCCTCTGCTGTGTTGGGACCCCTGAGATGCGAGTACTGTCCCGGGTCAGGGAGCAAAGAGGAAGTGGGCATTGCGGGGTGCTACCTACCCTCCTCTGCTTCTGTGTGTCAAGGGTCAGTGCCTCGGGTCCCATTTTAAAGCGACTATGTGCTTATTAAAGCTGCAAGGCATTCTTGAGGAATTCAGACGGTGGCGGACCTGGACCACAAAGCCTTCGTCATCAGAAACAAAGCAGAACGAAGACAGAGCTGCCGTTGGCTTTGTGGCTCCATCCGCAGCTCAGAGGCCCACAGAGGAACGGCAGCTTCAGTTTAGCCATCATTCCAAATAATTCTACATTGGCTTCCAGATAAGCTGCTAGTTTCTATGTTAAGACAATTAGGTAACACCCAGCCAATTTCCCGGAGTGGGTTCCAGAACCTGACTCATGACCCAGGCCCCCCCGAGCTGGGAAAATGTAGATCCAGTCCCTTGACTAATTTTCAGCTTTTTCCCTCCACCCAAGTCCCGTTAGTAGGGTGTGAAAAGGCTGCTGATCAGCTTTTCCGTGTGGTGGAACTGAGTTTCTACGCATCCATGTGTCCCTGTCCAAGCACACGCCTCCATGCCGGCATCGCACCAGAAGCCAGTGATTCCTCACTGTGAGACCCTCCAGGGGTGAGGAAATACAGGCCTGATCGCGCGTGAAGGAGGAGCCGTGGTGGGCAGGCCTGATCGCTCGTGAAGGAGGAGCCGTGGTGGGCAGGCCTGATCGCTCGTGAAGGAGGAGCCGTGGTGGGCAGGCCAGATCGCGCGTGAAGGAGGAGCCGTGGTGGGCAGGCCTGATCGCTCGTGAAGGAGGAGCCGTGGTGGGTAGGCCTGATCGCTCGTGAAGGAGGAGCCGTGGTGGGCAGGCCTGATTGTGCTTGAAGGAGGAGCCCTGGTGGGCAGAGGAGTTCAATGACAAATTAAGGGGTGCTACTGTCCTACAGCAGACGAGATGACATCTCTGCCTTAGTCTCAAGGGTGGGTAACTTACAGGCAATCTAACTGTCTGTAAGGCACTCTAACATCCAGAAGACAAACTTCTCTGCGGCCCCGGGCAGACATGGGTGGGGGGGCAATTGGGCCATTTAAGCTATTTTAGCAATTTTTTGGAGCGGAAAGAGAAATTAAAGAGAATTAAGGAACATCAGTAATATGATAATAAAAGCCCGGGTGCCAACTGTAAAATGGCCAATCAGGGAGGGGGCGGGAATGCTGTCGGTAAAACTGACCAATCCTGGAGGGGGCGAGAATGCTGTGGGTAAAACTGACCGATCAGGGCGGGGGCCGGAGTGCTGTCAGTAAAACCGACCAATCAGGGTGGGGGCTGGAGTGCTGTCGGTAAAACCGACCAATCAGGGTGGGGGCCGGAGTGCTGTCAGTAAAACCGACCAATCAGGGTGGGGGCCGGAGTGCTGTCGGTAAAACTGAACAATCAGGATGGGGGTGGGAATGCTGTTGGTAAAACCGACCAATCAGAGTGGGGGC
>JAODKM010000077.1:134819-145108 GCA_026780845.1 Petrocephalus sullivani
TGCAGGGCAAGATAGACTCCCTTTATTTGCATAGTGTAGATGTAAAGAAAATGTAGAAATGCAGGAAGTTATATATATTTGGCCAAATAGCTAGGGGGTAAATTTACCGCATACGTTAGGCAAGTACCTCTGTTTTTTTCCAGCCTGTCTTTTGCAACATCATATGTGACTATCATAGAGCTGTGGCTTGAAGCAATCATTTACTTTTTGTTGTGCAATATTATGATGCATAAAAGGAAAATGCAGGGCAAGATAGACTCCCTTTATTTGCATAGTGTAGATGTAAAGAAAATGTAGAAATGCAGGAAGTTATATATAATTGGCCAAATAGATAGGGGGTAAATTTACTGCATACGTTAGGCAAATACCTTAATAGATTAAATGGAAATACGTAAATGCAACTGATGGTGACTAGCTGTCCCTGGGCCCGTCCTGGGCCCGGAGGACCGTGGAGATATATGAAATCAACACCTCTGAGCCCATCACACTTTTCATTTTAACCAACAGGGTAGAAGATTCCCCATTAGGGGGGGGGGGGGTTTGTGGCGCTCCCGCGGACAGAGATACTCGGACCCAGGAATGCGAGCACAAGTGGGGTTTAATGGGAGGAGGAACTGGCAAAAGCACAGAGGGATTAACGAGAATCTTGGTCGTGGGACGTAAGCAGAGGTTGGTTACCGGGAGGTCTGTCCAACACCTAGGCACAGGACACGAACACACGGGAAGGGGTGGACGAGACGGCCCGGGCTCGGCGGGACACGCAGATCAGGAACGGGAACGGGTCTAGGAAGGGAAAAGGAGCAAGGCAGGGTTAGCACACCAGGGAGACAGAATCGGAATGGGAGCGCCGGGAGACGAGAGACAAAAGATCGCTTGGTATGGCACAGTAACATCGGCTCAATACTTCGCAATGGGCGTCTGGTAATCGGTCTGTCTTGTAGGGCTGTTAACGAGTCTCAATGCGGTGCAGCTGCTGGATCCCGCCTGCGTGGGCCTGACAGTACCCCCCCACCCCCCGACGGCTGCCGCCCGGAGGCCGATGCCGCTTCCGGGGACGCCCCCGCGGCCGTGGAGCGGGCCGAGCCGGGTGCGCCAGGTGGAAGGCTTGCGTCATCGAGGGGTCCGGGAACAGCGCTGGCCGGAATCCAGCTTCAGTCCTCCGGTCCGTCGCCGTCCCACTCCGCTAGGTACTGCAGCCGCCCCCGGTACCGACGGGAATCCAGCAGGGTGCGGATCCGGTTGGATGGAGCCTCGTCCAGCAGGGGGAGAGGCGGATTGACGACTGGGGCGACATCTGGCCGGAGCGGACAGCATTTGATGGGTTTGAGAAGGGAGACATGAAATGTAGGACAGATGCGGTACACTTTAGGTAGCTGGAGCTGGACGGCCACCGGACCCACCCGTCGCAGGACGCGGAAGGGACCGATGTAACGAGCTGTTAGCTTACGGCATCCCGGGATGTGCAGGTTCTTGGTCGACAGCCAAACCAGCTGACCCGCCCGGTACGTGGGTCCAGGGCGGCGATGTCGATCTGCCTGGGTCTTGCGTCTGTCCACTTGGGTTCGGAGGGCTCGCTGTACCTGCTGCCAGGCTCGATGACTGTTCCGGTACCAGTCCTATACTAACGGGACAGGACCCTCCGGAGAGTCCCAGGGAAAGAGGGGAGGCTGGTATCCCAAGACGCACTGGAAAGGCGATCGGTCAGTGGTCGGGCCCACCTGTGTGTTGATCACGTATTCCATCCAGACCAGGTGTTGTGCCCATCCGGTGGGTGAAAGCAGACGGAGAGCTTTCGCGACCTCCTGCTTGGTGCGTTCCGCAAGAATGTTGGACTGGGGGTGATAAGCTGAGGACAGACTGAGGGAAATATTCAACTTACGGCAGATCTCCTTGAACACTCTGGAATTGAACTGGGACCCTCGGTCTGAGACAATGTCCTCAGGCAAGCCGTAGTACCGGAAGAGGTGGTTGATTAGGGTCTCTGCTAACTCTGACGACGTAGGTAACTTGGGGAGAGCGATTAGCCGACACATTTTCGAGAATCGGTCCACAACTGTTAGGATCGTGGTCTTACTGGACGAACGGGGCAGGTCCGTGATGAAGTCAATCGCGATGTGGGACCATGGACGAGACGGAACCGGCAAGGGCTGCAGGAGACCGGCCGGAGCATGTTGGGAGGACTTCACCTGGGCGCAGATAGGGCAGGAGTCCACATATTCCTGGATCTGTTTCTTCCAGCCGGGCCATCAATAACGGCGTGAGACCAGGCGCTTTGTCGCAGCTACCCCGGGGTGTCCGGTGCCACGCTGGGAGTGGACCCACTCCAGAAGGGCGCCACGGTGCCGTTTGTGGACATAGTGCGGGCCAGGCGGGCATCCGGAAGGGGGACTCCTTCCTTCATTCTCCAGGCGTATGTGGTCGTCCAGATTCCAGGTGATAGTAGAGGCAAAACAAGAGAGGCTGAGGATAGGATTGGCCCGTTTCTCGCTATTAGGGGGGTCAAACTGTCGGGAGAGGGCATCCGCTTTGGTGTTCTTGTTCCCCGGTAGGTAGCTGATCCTAAACGTAAAGCGAGCAAACCATTGCGCCCACCTAGCTTGTCGGGCAGAGAGGTGCTTGGCAGACTGGAGATACTCAAGGTTACGGTGGTCAGTTAGTACCAGGAAGGGGTGTCGTGCCCCTTCTAGCCAGTGTCTCCACTCTTCTAAGGCCATACGGATGGCTAGCAGCTCCCGATCTCCCACCTGGTAGTTGCGCTCCGCGGCCGTCAGCTTCCGGGAGAAATAGGCACAAGGGTGACATCTCCCCGTCTGTGGGTCCCGTTGTATCAGGATCGCCCTGACACCGGCGTCGGACGCGTCAACCTCGACTTCGAAAGGGAGATTAGGCCGGGGCTGGGCGAGCACCGGAGCAGAGCAGAAGGCATTCTTGAGCTTGGAAAAAGCTGCCGTCGCCTCCGGAGTCCAACGCAGGCGGGATGCCTGACCACAGGTGAGGGATGTTAGCGGAGCCGCCACCTGACTGAAATTCTGGATGAAACGGCGGTAGAAGTTAGCAAATCCTAAGAATCGTTGTAGCTCTTTGAGAGTGCGTGGTTGCGGCCAGTCCCGGATGGCCGTCACCTTCTCCTTATCCATCGCCACGGCTCCGTGCCGTATCACATAGCTAAGGTACTTGACCTGAGAGAGGTGGAACTCGCATTTCTCCCCCTTGGCGAACAGGCGGTGGTCCCGGAGGCGCTGCAGCACCTCTCGCACGTGTTGGACGTGGGTCTGCTTGTCTGGGGAATAAATGAGTATATCATCGATGTATACTGTCACGAAATGGTGCAAAATATCCCGGAACACATGGTTCATGAATGCCTGAAAGATGGAGGGACTATTTGCTAAACCATATGGCATGACTAGGTATTCGTACTGCCCCCTAGAGGTGATAAAGGACGTTTTCCACTCATCACCCTGCCTGATTCTAATCAGGTTGTAGGCGCTACGGAGGTCCAACTTGGTGAAAACGCGAGCCTCCCACAGTTGCTCGAGCGAGGCGGGGATTAAAGGTAAGGGTTCCCTTCTCTTAATGGATATGGCGTTAAGTGCCCGGTAGTCTATACAGGGTCTCAAACCCCCGTCCTTCTTCTTTATGAAGAAGAAGCCAGCAGTCACTGGTGAGGTGGAGGGGCGGATGATCCCCTGTTTCAGACCCTCGCGAATGTAGTCCTCTAGTGATTCCTCCTCTTGGAGGGAGATCGGGTATAGCCTCCCCCTAGGAAAGGAAGCCCCCTCCAGGAGCTCGATGGAGCAATCACAGTCCCTATGAGGAGGCAGAGCGAAAGCCCGGGCTTTGCTGAAGACGTCGTGGAAGTCTTTGTACTCCTCCGGGATGATGCTCAGGTTCTCCGGCTCCAAACTCTCCACTCTGGAAGCTCGGCAGGGTAAGGACATACAGGTGGTTAGGCAGGCCTCAGACCATGCGATCAGTTCACCTGCCCTCCAATCGAGCTGGGGGTTGTGTGACTGCAGCCACGGGTAGCCCAGGATCAGGGGATCCTTAGAGTGAGAGAGGACGTACATCGCGATGCTTTCCGAGTGGAGTGCCCCGACCTGGAGCGTGAAAGGGCGAGTGCGGAATTGGATCGTCCCTTCTCTGATATTCTCGCCCGTAACCCCCAGAACGGAGAGGGGATGGGCAAGTCTTTGGAGGGGCAGGCCCAGGCGATGGACCAGGGCGGCATCAATGAAGTTACCCGCTGCTCCGCAGTCCACCAGGGCTTGAGCATTCACGCGATCTCCTTGGGGACCTAACACGACTGGCGCGGTGAGTTGAGTAAGGGCGGTTAAGGCGCGCAAGGGATCACCTACCATCGGGGTCTCACTGGGCAGGCGGAGATGAGTTCATTTTAAATATACCACATGGTAGTCCGGGACCTAGCTACCGTGGTCCGTGGATGGCCAAAATGGCGGATAATAACAAACTATCTGCAGGCCCCATATATAACGCGATTCTCATGTACATATAAATGGTAAAGTTTAATTGATACATTACGGACAGTAAGACGTTACCGACATTAAGTGGGTATGGGGACAAAGGGAGATGTACTGGGCGTGACTGGGCTAGCGGAATTCATTATGTTACAGCCTCTACCCGCTTAGTGCATGGTTTTAAAGCTTATGAACCTTTCATTTCTGAATTTTATTTCTATTTTTTTTAGACCGCGGTAAACCACAGGTATGGGAGTCTCACTGCATACTTAACTCAGTGGATATTTTGACCAGTGGGAAAGTCATCAGTCATCCTTATGCATGCTGCGACATCTTGGCCAGGCTTTCACCATTGTGATGTATCCTCTCCTGATTCATATTACATGATTAAATAAAAACTGACAAATATACAGTCGTGCCTATTTAGCTCATGAAAATTAACTTGAAAAACATAACATTCATAACATATGCATATGTTTAAACATTCAGCAGTATTTATTTAATGCTAACTTGATATCTCATTTTTTTTAATATGTAACTTTTGTTACATTTATCTAGCAATACATCATCCTCAATAATTTTTTCTCGCTGTTGTCTCCTGTGTGGAAAGCACTGTGGGATATGGAAGTGGTAGTGGAGTCGCTTGAGCTTGCATTGCTGCTGAGTCGCTTCATGAGGGCATAATGGACCACTCCCCCTTAGCCCTTGCTGCTTTGAGACACACTTCAACATGGCGACAGGTCTCGGGAACGCGCAAACGAAGGCGGAGTGTGTAGGGACCGGTTTGGGATTGGGCCTAAGTCCTGATCCCCTCAGTACTGAGCAACCTGTCTATCTTGAGCAGATAGCGGAATTAACCTCGCTGTCTTTTCGGGTATAGCTACTGCGTCACGGCAAGTTATCTTTGTCAGCTAACGCGTTAAGGCGAACTAAATTCTTCATTAGCTAACACGTTAGGCGGGCTAATTGGAATACTCACCTTAGGAGCACCTTAGGTGCACCTTCACTGTACTCTCCATGGCCTCCTCCTCCCCCACCCTGGATCCTAGTGGGGTCAGGGATGTCACGTCCCATCATTTCTCTGCTGCCCGCAGGCTCATGTGCAAAGAGTCGTCTAGGGTGCTAGAGGCTGAGATATCCTCTCTCCTGAGCAAAGGAGTGATACGGGCTGTTCCTGCCAAGGAAACCCAGCAGGGTTTCTACTCCCGCTACTTCCTTGTCCCAAAGAAGGATGGCGACTTGAGCCCCATCTTGGACTTACATGTTCTCAAGAAATACCTGAGAGCATACAGGTTCAAGATGCACACAAAGTCTAAAATAAATAATTGAAGGTGATTAAGCATCATTGTTGATGCACCACAGCAAGCAACAACGAGATGTGTCCTCTGCATTTAACCCATGTGACATCGTGGCACAGCAGGGGGCAGCTTCATGAGCTCCCAGTGAGCAGTGCTTGGAGACGGTACCTCAGAGGTATTTTTGGGTCGGGGACTCGAACCAGCAATCAACTACTCGGTTCCCTAACCACAACACCACCTGCCTGCCCCGAAACAGAGTCCTGTTTCGCTCCATTCGTCCAGGGGACTGGTTCACCACAGTCGACCTTCAGGACTATTATTTTCACATAGGCATCTATCCTGCTCACAGGAAATATCTCAGATTTGCCTATCGCGGTGTGACCTACGAGTTCCTTGCAGTTCCATTTGAGCTAAACCTCACTCCCCATGTCTTCAGCAAATGCATAGAAGCCACTCTGACCCCACTCAGTCATTTGGGTCTCAGAGTACTGGCTTACATAGACGATTACCTGCTTTGCTCTCTTACGAGAGAACAGGTGGTGAGCGACACAGCGATGCTGGTAACCCACCTCACTGGTCTGGGTTTCAGAATAAATTTAACCAAGAGCTCGATGATGCCCTCTCGGACAGTAGAATATCTTGGTCTGTCCGTGATGCTCATATAAATTATCTCGAGCTGCCTGCCGTGTTTCTACTGTAGCTCTAGAACACTTCCTCACCTTTCTCTGTGGTTGTCATGTCCTGGTCAGATCAGACAACACGACTGCGGAGGCTTTTATCAATCACCAGCGCGGGACGCGCTCTCTCTGACTGCACAGTCTCGCCCGCAAGCTGATTCTGTGGAGCAGCTCTTGCTTCACTGCGGGCGATGCACGTACCGGGTCTGATGGACTCGGGGGCGGACCTTCTCTCCTGGGGGAACCCCCTGTACAGAGAGTGGAAGCTTTGCGCCCTGGTTGTCAGTCAGATCTGGGAGAGATTCGGCACAGCTGCCATAGATCTCTTCGCCTCGCGCGCAAAGGCGTGCTGTCCGCTGCTCTTCTCTGTGACAGACAGTGATGCGTTCATTGTACGACATCAAATGGCGTGTTTTCAAGCAGTGGTGCAAACAGAGGCGGGTTGTCCCCTTTCTCTGCTCAATTTCTGATGTTTTTTTTTTACTCCTCCTCCTATTTTTCTCCTATTTTCTCCTCCTATGCAATTATTCTATCACGAAAATCCACAGTAAACTGTAAATATTTCATAAACAAATGCTCCTTTAAAACGTCTTTAATATTTAAGCACAATTTCTCAACCCATACCAGTCTCCTCTGAAGACCTCTTGTATAAAAACAAATCTTTATTTTTTAAGAATTGGTTTGATAATAATATTTATCTCATTTCACAAAGTTTTGATGACCCTAGGCAAATGTATAGATACTCAGAGTTCTTGGCTAGATATAAAAAATCACAATACCTCCAAAAGAATTTGCCATAGTAGCTGATTCAATTCCTACCAGAGTGTCTATGTTGCTTAAATATGCTTGGATCACTCCTTCTTATTTTCATTCGATTGACTTGTTTGGAACTTTTATTGGAAAACAATGCTTCTCATCTCACAAGAAGAATAACAGAAACATTAGAGCTCTGTTTCAGAAGGAAATCGTCTCTGTGCTAGATGTAATGTCTTATTGGAAGGGACTAGCTGATAATATAAACTGGGAAAAAGCATGGTCTTTACTATTTAAATTCTTAATAGCTAATAAAGTGAGAGAGGTAACATATAAATGAATACACCGAATCTACCCAACAAGATGCTACTTGACAAGGCTGAAGAAGGACATTAATATGACTTGATCGTTTTGTACAAATTCACCAGAAACTGTGGTGCAGTTGTTCTGGAACTGCACTTACTCCGTTGAGTTCTGGTCTGGCATTCTTGAATTTACTCGAAACAATATACAGCCTGACTTCTGTTTTTCATTCAAACGTACTTTTTGGTTTTGTGAATTATGGAAAAGGTCAGTGGAAATTCTTTATACTCAATCTGATTTTTTTCTTAGCTAAATTCTACATACACAAATGCAAATTTTTTAGGACTAAGCCTTTTTGCTTGTGAATTAAGAAGCTATATTGAGGAGTCACGTGACTGATTCATGGCGTTGCAGGCATGAATTTAGTGAGCTCCACTTACCACTCATTACTTCTATGTTTTTCAGAGACAAATTACACTGAACTACATTAAAACCTCTAAAATGTCAACACCACACACTAACAGCACTACTAAAGAACCTGAACGCTGTCCTCTGGAGAAGAGATTTAAGAATCTGGCGTCTAGCATTTCACGAGCAGATCTTGACAGCACCATTTTAGCGGGAGTGAAGTAGGCGCTAGCCGAAAAGAAAGCAGAGCTAAACAACATAGTTATTGCCGCAGTCAAAACAGCTTTAGACAATGTTCTTCTCCCGCAAACATACAACCGAAGACTGGAACTGAAGAACACCACTGATACTGTAATGACAACCATGGGCTAAATCGAACAACTGGGGAAAACTGTTACAACTGGGGAAAACTGTTGGAAAACTTGATTGAATGACTTCAATCAAGGTGTGATTCTACACAATGAGCGGCCAGACATGATAGAGATATGGGGTGGGTTTCCCGAAAGCGATCAATCTTAGTGAATAACGAACAAGATTAAGTACTACTTAGGAAAATAACGAGCGAGGTCTACGTGCTTTTCCCAAAATCCTTTGTTGTTTCATCAAATAACGAACAATCTCTAAGTAGTACTTTGTTGGCTCCTCCCCCGCCTCAGTGTAAGGAAAACACGGACTGTCGATAACAGGAACATCGATCCCACGTATTTCAATGGTGAAATGTGTTATATTATTGTACTGTAACATCTGGCATAGGCAAATGTAAGAATATTATAAAATAATTATTAAATCAATAAAAACACACCAAAGCAACCAAAAAGACACCAAAATAAATTAACCTATTTGTTGAAAATATAAAAATCTCAAAATGGGATGCTGCTTCCTTGTAAAAAAGAGCAAAGGGGAAAGGAAGTAACATTTCTCAAAAGAAGCCTTAAAACGACTTATTGAGGAGGGGGGCAAAAATATATTTCAATATATTAATTATTGCAGTGCTGTGCAGCAAAATACACAGCAGGTATTCACTCACCTCCCAATAACCAGCCACCAGCAAATTCATCCTTGCGCCATCCTTTGCCATCTGACACGACAAAGTTGGACTAGATAGAAGCATCATGTGCACCATGATTTTCTCCAGGTCACTCGGAGACAATGTATGTAAAATGTCCTTGATTATTGCATGTCACCTGCATGGACATTTAGTGCCAACATTTTCTGACAGATGTAGATTGTCAAAATATGATTACAGTTGAGCTTTCCATCCACTGCACGTACAATGCCAGGTATGCCTGCAGTGGCATGAAAACCAATTTTAGTACCATGCGAGGCATTCCCTCCGGCTGGACATTGTATGTAGTTGTGCACACGGCACAACAAAAATGTGTTTAATGCATGCACAGATGCAAGACACAGCAGCCTTGCTGAGCCCATGTGCATTTGCAGGTCTGCAGGAATTCACCACTGGCGTAAAAGCAGAGAGAAGTTAGCTTGAAGTTAGTTTGCAATGAGGGCAAAATTCCAGTGTATTCATCTGTTCAATTTATCCTGCACCAGACTAAGAAGGCACATTATTTCATCGCAGGTCAGCCTGTATTTCTTTATGAATTGTTCATTACTGAGATGGTCCATGGGGTTCTTGGCCAGCCGCAAAACAGCAGTTAGACAAGCAACCTACCTTCCTGGACATTGTATTAGGTTGACTTGCACAATTTTCTGTCTTTGCTTGTTATGAGGGGTGATTCACCTTCGAAGATCAAAAGATACAACTGAACACATAGCAATTTTGATTGATTGCACATTATGTAGCATACTAGTGTTGTCCAGAATTCATGAATTATGCACCATTCCATTCATTAATTGGATTTTGTATTGACTGTAAGATGCTGAATTGGAGTGACAGTGATACAAATTTAAATATTTCACTTTGAAGCAATTAAATACAATCATACGACACATGAATGTAATTTAATCTAACAAAATATAAATACATAACAGACTGACTTCCAAGAGGGGTAGATGTATATATTGACCTTATATATATTTACAAGTGAGAGAATTTTGCATGATTGTAAGATAAAAATCGGGTAGTTGCTTTAGCCTATTCTAACAATGTGGATTTGGGTTATGTTGGCCCCCTAGGACCTTTTCCATGTGCATATATTTATTGTTTTTTGCATATTTAGCTTTTTGTGTGTGTTATCATTTGTGAGGAGTCTGCAATAGTTTTTCTTTTAAGTACAGCTAGATTGTAAGATGGATAGGGCTGTGAAAGGGCTACTTTGTATGGCTGTATGTGTCACAATACGTCGGGCGTGCAGGGTGCAGAGCGGGGAAGCAGGAGCAGGACACGGAGAATTCCAAACGAACACAGGGGTTTA
>JAODKM010000077.1:147049-159210 GCA_026780845.1 Petrocephalus sullivani
TAGGCTTGCGCCCTTGTCCTTTACGCACTGAAATTCCTCTAGATTCCTTGAATCTTTTAATTATGTTATGCACTGTTGAAGGTGAAATATCCAAATCTTTCTTTGATGAACATTCTTTTTAAACATTTCAATGATTTTCTCACATATTTGTTGGCAAACTGGCGATTCTTGGCCCATCTTTGCTCCTAAAGGACTACACCTTTCTTGGATGCTGCTTTTGTACCAAATCATAATTAGAGTTGCCTGTTGACATCACCTGTTTCAAATCACATCATTATTTAACCAATTTACCTCAATACTAGCCCTAAATTGCTCCTGTCCCAACTTTTTTTGAAATATGTTGCAAGAACCAAAATTGGTATAGGTGTTTATTTTGTAAAAAACAATAAAATTCATGAGTAATGTGCTGTTGTATTGTTTTCAATGTAATACGAGTCAAAGTCAATTTAGAAATCTCTACTTTCTTTTTTTATTTGCATTTTCCATACTGTCCCAACTTTTCCTGATTTGGGGTTGTAATTGAGATGTCAGCCAAAATCAAAACCACAGATACCTAGTGAAATAATCTAGCAACAAACAGTAGTTTCACATGGAGTCTCCTATTAAATGTTTAATTGTCATTTTATTAGTAAATGTGTTGCCAGGTATGATATAAAAATGTACAGTCTTCTGATACCCCCATCTAACTGAGGCTTCAGAATTCTTCTCATCTGATCATTTCAAATACAATTTTCTCATCCATTTTTTTCATATCAAGGCTGTAATAAAAATGCTACCACCAGCAACAGTGCCCGACATTGTATTCGGAATTACTTTCCCCGTCGAAAGTGCTTCGTCTTCGATATGCCTGTCCACAAGGACAAGCTGAAGATTATTGATCAGCTGAGTGATTCTGACCTGGAAGAGAAGTTTGTTAAGCAAGCTACTGAGTTCTGCAGTTATGTTCTTGAAAATTCCCAGGTGAAAACAATCAAAGGAGGAATCAAAGTCACTGGAAGTTGTAAGTTCAAAGTGCTCACGAAAATAACTGCTGAATTATTTATGCAAAGTTAGGCTAACTGGTGTGTCTAATTGAGTCAATGGTGTATAATTATGTGCATGTGTGTTTATGTGCTCTGTGATGGTCTATGGGGCACTGTGCTGCCTGGGATAGGTTCCAGGTCCCCCTCAAGTAGGGGTGCAACGGATCACAGAACTCACGGTTTGAATCATGTCACAGTTTTTGAGTCACAGATTGAATCATTTTTTGGATCCAGCAAAAAACTAAGCAAATATTACTTTGTTTTCCATTAATTACTTAAAATAACTTAAAGAACACAAACTTATTAACATTTCCCTTTCACATGAACACACAACTGCTTTATCTGTATTTTCTCACTGCAGCTGTGCATAGTATGAAAGTCCATAGAGGACATCCATCTTTTTTTAGGTTACGCGTTACATTAACTGCATTAACTGCACATTTTATAATGCTTTTATAATGCATTCATAAGACATTCGTAACATGCCTTAACAGCTAACATTATATGACACTGCTAAGAAACATAATTTATAATCATAGAATGATAATGTGTATTAAAGCTCTTAAGATAGTTAGGATGTTAGTATACTTACATGCAACTTATAAATGTTCTATGAATGCAGTATGAAGGTACAACGAATGCTCTACAAATGCATAATAGGGGTATTTTGAAGGTGTGGTTAATGTAAAGTGTTATCTCTTTTTATGTCAGGATTACAACAATTTTTTATTGTCATTTCAACATAACCAAAATTGTTTTCTTGAAATCACAAGTTTTCTTGAGATCACAAAATAACAAAAGTTATCTCTGGGGAAAAAAAAGTTGTAATTAGACACGTAAACAGCATTTGTCAAGAGAAAGGGACGCTGATCCCACTAAAAATGCCAGGGCTAATGCTGCTGAATCCACAGTTTTTTATGCATTCCCACCAAAAATGTAAAATTCCCTCCATGTGCCACACATAAGGGGGGCGGGGGGGAGGGATTCCCCTTCACTGTGCGATACGAACTTCAGGCCCTGAATACCTGTCCTCTAGAGTACATCAAATTTTAAGGAGTTATTACTTTTTAACAGTAGCAGTTGTTTTTTTTTTTTTTTGCTTTTTTTCATTGTGCAATTAATATGTGGTTCAAATGCATGTCAAACCTAGTTTGTGAGGGGTGGGGGGATCTGTTTAGATCACAGATTAACTGTGGTCTGTTACACCACTACCCACAAGTCTGCCAAGTTTAAGTGGCCTCTCTTGCGACACTCACACAATGTCATGTTTGGTTCTCTCCATTTCATGATGCGGTGTGTCTCAGTGCTGGCTAACCTGGTGATGATGTATGTGGAGACCATTAGAAGTGGAAGCGTTCCTTGCCTGGAGAATGCAGTGGTAGCTCTAGCTAACATAGAAAACTCAAAAGCAGTGGACCAGGCACACAGCCACTACAAGCAGCTGCTGAGCAAGAGGATAGTGCTGCACACTGAGACACAAGAGGTGCTTTCAAATGTCCATGAAAGCTGCCTGAAGGAGGCACTGCAGCTCTTCCTTGATCATTCATTCAAAGATGATGAAAGGCGCTACCAAACACAACTGATGGTTTGTAGGCACCTTGAATACACTTTCACTTTCCTTTATTCAGTATAAGACTAGGATAAATAAAGTAGAAGTATTGAAGTCCTAATCATGGAATTTTTTTGTCTTTTGTCACCAGGAACGTATAAGAAATGAGTATAATAAAAAGTGTCAGGAGAACGAGGAGCTCTCCCTGAATTACTGTACTGCTTTGCTCATGCAACTGGAGGAGGATGCTTTGAAACCAGATAATGACTACATGAGACCAGGTGGTTACCAAGACTTCCAGCAAGACCTGAAAAATTTAATTGTCCAGTACAGAAGTACAGGAGGCAAAGGCATCAAGGTACAATAATTATGTAATTATGTAACCCCCCCCCCCTCAATAAAGTAAACCAGCCTACCAAAATTCTCAAACAATGTACAGTTAAGAAATCTATTAAGGTGCATGCATTACTGGCTAGCTTATTACACCTGCTTTTTTGGGGAAAAATGTGTATTAACTTTGTCACTTGTTTACTAGAAAGGATTTGCATTGTAGTTTTGAAAGCAAGCTGATATTGTGATTAGGGGTAAGGTAAGCATTACTATGTGGTTATTTATAAATATATACCTTAAAGCAGGGGTGTCAAACTCCAGTCCTGGAGGGCCGGAGCCCTGCACATTTTTGGTTTTACCCTCATTTAACACACCTGATTCAACTCCTCGCAGCTCCTTGTGTTAATTACCACACAGCTCTGGAGTTTGGGACCTGTGCCTTAAGGGATGGAGTGTGGCTCAGCGGGTTAAGCCTCTGTGCCTGTGAGCGGAGGATCACTGGTTTAAGCCCAGCCATGGCATATCTGTGGGTACTTGAGCAAGGCCCTTAACCCCCAGCTCCGTGGGCAAGGTTAACCCCCAGCTCCTTTACGGGCAAGGTTGGGTGAGGTGAGAAGAGAATTTCCCCACGGGGATCAAAAAAGTATCAATTATTATTATTTAAAATTTTTTCATGAGCTCGGTGTGGCCATGGAGAATGACTTCTGAACTGCTTCGAAGAGATTCTGGTCCGGAAAGTGGTGTAGCATCAGCACTGTGTATGGTGGGGATGGGGACATTGTGGGTTGGTGGAAGGAATACTTCGAAGACCTCCTCAATCCCACCGACACGCCTTCCAGTGAGGAAGCAGAGTCTGGGGACTTGGGGGTGGACTCCCCTATCTCTGGGGCAGAGGTCGCTGAGATGATTAAAAAGCTCCTCAGTGGCCGGGCCTTGGGGGTGGATGTGATCCGCCCGAAGTTCCTCAAGGCTCCAGATGTTGTAGGGCTGTCCTGGTTGACACGCATCTGCAACATCGCATGGGGCAGTGCCTCTGGATTGGCAGACCAGGGTAGTGGTCCCCCTCTTTAAGAAAGGGGACCGGAGAGTGTGTTCCAACTATAGGGGACACTCCTCAGCCTCCCTGGTAAGGTCTATTTGGGGGTCCTGGAGAGGCGGGTCCGTCGAATTGTCGAGCCTCGGATTCAGGAGGAGCAGTATAGTTTCGCCCTGGCTGTGGAACAGTGGACTAGCTCTATACTCTCACCAGGGTCCTGGAGGGTGCATGGGAGTTTACCCAACCAGTCTACATGTGCTTTGTGGAAGGCATTCAACCGTGTCCCTCAGGGAGTCCTGTGGGGAGTGTTCCGGGAGTATGGGGTGCCGGGCCACCTTATAAGGGCTGTTCGGTCCCTGTACGACCGGTGTCAGAGGTTGGTCCGCATTGTCGGCAGTAAGTTGGACTCGTTTCCGGTGAGGGTTGGACTCCACTAAGGCTGCCCTTTGTCACCGATTCTGTTCAAATCCAAGGCCATGGACCTCAGCCAGAAAAGGGTGGACTGCTCTTTCTGGGTCGGGGAGGGGGTCCTTCCCCAAGTGGAGGAGTTTTAGTATCTTGGGGTCTTGTTCACGAGTGAGGGAAGGATGGAGCGGGAGATCATTGCAGCATCAGCAGTGATGCGGGTGCTGCATCGGTCCGTCATGGTAAAGAAGGAGCTGAGCCAAAAGGCAAAGCTCTCGATTTACCAGTTGATCTATGTTCCTACCCTCACCTATTGGCATTGAGCCGCGGGTAGTGACCGAAAGAACGAGATTGTGAATACAAAATTGTGAAATGAGTTTCCTCCGCAGGGTGGCTGGGCTCTCCCTGATACTACGTTCACACCGCGAGCATCAAAGACGCCAGCTATCGTGCTCGCCGCCCTGAACGCGATGCTAGCCAACGCCGAAGACAATTCGCACTGTTTTAAATGCTATAGAGCCAAAATTAGTATGTGATTTGCTTTCCTTTCACGAAAACATATATATTTTTGTCTATGCCTCATTTTAATTTACGTCCCTCCACGCAAACAGCGACACGTCAAAAATAATTTAATAAAATACTATATCTTTGTATTGAAAGTTCCTTTTTAACATAAAAATGCAAGTCTATATGGGTTTTTTAAACGCATAGATTTATGCCACGGGCATTTTTTACTGTGTTTTGAGAGTAAAAAATGTTTTACCCTGATGGCATTCCATACACTTTCTCCTATATTGTGCGTGGGAACTGTTGGGCCGGAACAAAAGTTTACACGCTTGTGTTCTGTGGCGATCTCTTTAGTGGAGCATCTCTACATTCCCATTGGTTGCCACCCAACCGCGTCATAGCTCATTACCATAAAGTTGACTGGGATTCAACTCTCTTTGACGCTCTCGCCGCCCAGATCGCGCCGTTCCTCGACACCTGCCGACGCTCCCTCCCATAGAGAATGAATGACTTCCGGTCGCTTTGACGCTCTTGCCGCTCATGGGGTGAACGTAGCATCAGAGGAGCCAGATGAGGTGGCTCGGGCATCTGGTTAGGATGCCTCCTGGACGCCTCCCTGGTGAGGTGTTCCAGGCATGTCCCACTGGGAGGAGGCCCCGGGGAAGACCCAGGGCACGCTGAAGAGACTATGTCTCTTGGCTGACCTGGGAACACCTCGGGACTCCCCCAGAAGAGCTGCACGAAGTGACCGGGGAGAGGGAAGTCTGGGTTTCCCTGCTTAGGCTGCTGCCCCCGACCTGATCCGGAAAAGTGGTAGATAATGGATGGATGGATGGATGGATGGATTTTTTAATGATTTAACGGGGAATTATTAATACATGTGATGCAACTAGAATGTTTTAGCATTTAGAAAGTGCACATGCACAATGATAACTTCACTTCTGGACAAAGATTCTGTATTAACATCACCAATAGATAACAAGGTTGGTTTTTCAGGCAGAACACACTTTGGAAGATTACCTGGCTACAAAAAATGAACTGGGCAAAATGGTACTGGTGGCAGACAGAAGTCTCTCTGAACAACAAAAACGTGTAGAGGGTGAGAGCAGCATTAAAGAGCTATGGTTGTGACCATAATATTACATGTGGGCTGTGGAGTTCCAGTGATAATTTATAATAAATTTTGTAAACTATTTGTAAAATACTGACTGTTGATGTATCTATGATAAGTATAGTGGCTGTATTATGTTAGATTTTTAATGTGAGTACCCCATGTGATAGACATTAAAAAAGGTATTAAATGTACATGTACCATATTCTTTAATATTTTAGCTGCTCACAGGAAAAACAGGCTTAAAGCATCTGCAGGTGCATGTAAAACTGGACAGTGGTGCCATGACAATTGTTTTCCATTCTAGAGCAAAAAGCCTATGCTAAGATGCAGGAGGTGAAAGCGAGGGCTGCAGAAGTAGAGAAGGTGGCTATGGAGAGGAGATTTCAAGATGTGACGAGAGCACAAGAAGAAAATAAGAGACAGCTGATGGAAAAAATTGAGAGGGAACGCAGAGACATGCAGTCTGAACATGCGCAAGTTCTTCAGCAAAAGCTGAAGGTACCTTCCAAATATAATTCTGACTTTGTTTTCTATTTTCCCATTAACAGATATTCAGGATGTGGCATCTGGGAAGAAAGTCTGCATTTATGGGGGTTTTTCCACCGCAGCAAGTACCGTACTTTTGGTACTTTCGGTACCTCAATAAAGTACCAAAAGTTCGGTACTTCTTTTGTTTTGGGTTTCCACTGGTGTGAAAATGAACGTGAGGCGGGGCATTATGTACTGAATTCGAATAATGGCTGTAGTATACAGTTGGACGATATTGGATATTAAATCTAAACATCACATGTTATGCACATGCAGTTCTTACATCGTTAGTGAGTTACATTAAGATCAGACTTTTTCTTACTTTCGGTTTTATATGGACATGTATACGGACGGCACAGGGGGTTAATGTTTTGCTAAAACATTTTTACTTTGGAATAGGGTAAACTAACTTTGCAATTTTAATGATTATTCCTTGCATATATTAGATTTATATCCAATATATGTTTTTAAAATCAGTTTAAAGTTTACCTCTACTGCTTCTGCTTGGGCGATGCATGCGTTCTCCGAGATGATGATAATCATTCTCACCCTTGCTATTTAAATCACTCCTAGACAGGTTTGAGATAAATTTTTTGTTAGCTAATTTTATGTTAATTAACATAAATACCCCAAGATTTATTACAACAAAATCACATCGCTATATCTGGAGACTCTCCAGTACTGTGCTGCAGTAGTAGGCTATATATTAAATAAGATCCTTTTTAAATTTCTTGTTATGCCGTCTAGATTTTGTTGTATATGTTCTTCAGACCAGATAGCAATTTTTTTTTTATTTGTTTATTGCTGTTTTCTGAGTTTGTAACTTTTGTCAAGACAGCAGTCGCATTGTGTTTCTGAATCGGGCTATTTGCATAACCAATCGACAATGAAAGTTATGCCCGAAAGTACAGAAGTACCAAAGAAGTACCGCAACTGGTTTGGCACTTCGGTACTTGAATTTTTGGTACTGGTGCTCGACTGGAAGTCAATGGAAAAGTGAAAGTACCAAACTTCGTGCGGTGGAAAAGTGCCCAATGTTCACGGGCATTAATGTTAGTCCATGGTCACTTATTTCACCCCTTTGTTGCATTGCAGGAGCAGAATGCCATGCTACAGCAAGGTTTTGACAGTAACGTGCAAAAGCTGCAGAGAGAAATTGACCACCTGCGACATGAGATGAATCGAGAGCAAAGCAGAAGCTCAGGCAGTGGGTGGTGTACTATCTCCTAATGAAAGTTTGGATAAAATAAATAAATGAAAAAAGGCCAAGGAATGAAATATTAACGATTAAAAGTCCAAAGCATGAGTCTGGAGAACAGATTATAGAATAGAAATTTCCATCTTCAGTAAACTTTAGACTGTTTCCGTGGAAGTATATCTTATACATATAATTAATAATGAATTACAGAGAGAGACGTTTGCACATGGAAAATAAGTTCATTATTGAGGTAGAATTGACTGCCCATGAGTAAAGTAATATCCAGTGTGGTTCAAGTTTTTGGGCAGTGACATTTATTAGTATTTTAGATTTGAAATTAAATGAAATAGTGAATATGTGCTTAAAGTGCAGTTGTTTTGGAGAACATGAAAGTGTGTGAGGCAAAACTGTATATTCTGCCATCTACCCTAGATATTCATTTTATCATAGTACTAATTTAGTATAGTAAATTTGTTTCAGCGTTATTAAACATATACTCTACCATTCAAAGGTTTGGGGTCACTTAGTAATTTCCCACAGAATAGCCTTAATTTTTTAGAACAAGAAAAGACTGATGAGTTTCAGAAGAAAGTTCTTTGGTTCTGGCCATTTTGTGTCTTCAACTGAACCCGTAACTGCTGATGCTCCAGATACTCAACTAACCTAAAGAAAGCCAGTTTTATTGCTTCTTTAACCAGCACAATAGTTTTACTGTGACATGTTTCAGTGATGAAGCTATGTAACATACATAGAACATGACATCAGGTCGACTGGTTTACTATCCAGGGAAGTTGAGCAACCTTAGAGACACAGTGGTCTACTTCAGATTAGCAAGGACAGAAGCTCACTGTCAAGCTTGAGTTGAATCAAGATCAATGGAAGACCGTCTTGGCATATTTTTCTTGCTGTACATAGATAGCTTCATTGTCAGTGGACATTTACATGCTAATGTAACAGAAATGATCTGTCTCCACCATTTTATTAAGGCAGTATTTCTCAGTTGCTGGATCACGACCCAAAAGTCGGTCACAGGACAGGTATCTCGGGGTCAAATTCGTGGCATCATGTGTTTAAAAACAAAATGCTTACTGCTATACATTATTTTGAATTTAGATTCTTCTGAGTAAAACGAGCCCAAGCAGTACTTTCTACTATCTTCAGCAATGGCGATTGCTCTAAGACTACAAGGGAAGCTCTGCTTCCTCAAATATGTCAGAAAATAAATGTTCAGACATGCACTATCGTACTGATATTGCTTTTAGTAAAAGTGCGCTAAAACACGTTCAACTTAATGATGAGCTTGTTCAGAATCAACTATTTATTGTAGATTGTCTGACGCGATTTTCTGCTCATACATTTCCGTGACAGCACAGTGCATTAAACTTCTATGGCACACGACCGTAAGTCATTCATTCTCTATGGGAGGGAGCAGGGCCAGCCTGAGCCTTTATGGGGCCCTAAGCAGAATTTTATTTGCCCCCCCCCACCTACCTCAAGATATCATGACATTTCAAGCAGTCATGGGGGCCCCCAGGTCGTAAACAGGTTTTCAAGGCTCTAACTACGAAAATATTTGATTTATAAATAAAGAATCCTACTTTGCGGAAATTCACTTTCGCGTTAGAGTCTGGAACTGACCGCGATAAACGGGGGCCGACTGTACACAAGAATTGGAGCAATTTCAAGCTCAGTCCCATGCAGATTTGCAAGTGAACTCGTGAGACAATCTGCTGCATATAATTTGCTGGTAATATATACATATATATAAATCATTCTTTAAATAAAAAAAACATAATTATAACGTTCTCAAGTTTGTCCTTGTTTAAGTTTTGTAAAGTTAGTTTGTTCGTTCATTCATATAAAATAATATTCATATAATTTTATGATGTAGGCCTAAAATGAGCTTCCCCTGTTTGAAAGACTAGCAGCCGCCACTGATCTTCAGATAATGGACACAAAATTCAATATAAGGGCCAGTCTTTGATATCTGCTTGTTTGTCAAATAAAGTTTGATATCTTCTGATATCATAACTGAGGGGTTTAGAGGTTTTATTAACAGCATTTACTCTGAGAATATTTAAATTCAATGCCAACACTATTTCCTAACATCATAAAGTACAATTTACCAGTATCTACAAAATAATGGACTATTTTTCGATGTATTCTGAGAAATTAGCTTATAATAATAATAGGTTTTTAACTAGCATCTATTACCTCTTAAAAAACATTATTATTCTTCCAGTTTATCACTTCAGTTTGTTTTCAGTTCAGCTACTTCAAGTGATGCTTCATCCATCACAAGCACATCTTCATCCTTTTGATTGATTTCAGCACTTGAGTTCTCAAATGTTCTAATGCAAAGATTGTAAACACATGACAGATCAGCTGATCCAGATGTACCAGCAATACTCTCTGGTTCTGAATACTTCAACTTATACCAGTTATTGTTTTCCTATTGCCTTTTGCCTTCCTTAAGATTGAGAGATCTTATTAGCGTCGTTACTTGAGTATCTGGGGCATTCTCTACCTTACTTGTACCATCAGTGTTGGCCATGTCATGGCTTTCCATTTCCTCTTCACTGTCTGATGTGGAAAGAATGTGCTTGTCACTACCTATTTCCATTCAAAGCACTGATTTCCATTCAAGTGCAGGTGGACTGTCAGTAATGACAGAAGTAAGGTTAGAATTGTGTCCAGAACTAGCTGGTATGAACTACATTGTGTTTTTTTATCATCAAAGCCCAATCAATGTCATGATCCATCCATCTATATATTATCTGCCGCTTATCCAGGGCTGGGTCACGGGGGGCAGCAGCCTAATCAGGGATGCCCAGGCCTCTCTCTCCACCAGCTACCTCCTCCAGCTCCTCCGGGGGAACGCTAAGGCATTCCCAGGCCAACCAAGATATATAATTTCTCATGGGACCGGGTTGTAATAAAATAGAGTATAAGCTGTGCGAGGGTTCCAGAGAAGGCAGCGATCACTAGTTACTGAGAGTGGTTGGAAGTAATAGTGAGGAAGCTGAAAAGTTCGGCTACGGAAGAGATAAAATTTGGGACCATACGTGGGCAAAGAATGGGAAAGCAGAACATGTTTCGCGGGAGTTTATAAGCTCCAGTCTTTCCTAATAAGCGACCTACGTGCACCATCAGTGGGCCGTGCTAGGTGCCGCGTAGAGATAACCGGATTCTGGAGAAATCGCAGCGGCCTCCCTGCCATATGGAGATGGCTCTTCAGCTCCAGCACCAAGAACGGCACAGGTGATATTTAATCGTGTATGCGGAAGAATGAGAACCAGAGCGTCCAGTGATTTGATTGTCGGGTGAGAGACATCGGATGACCTGACAGAAGATGAGTGGAGTTGTGTGAAAGAAGCCCATTTGGATCGCTTTCCGCTGGTGTTGTGCACCCTATTTGCCGCACATGCTACAGTTCAGCAGATTCACTGTGTTCCAATTGCATGCCTGGATGCCCGATCTCTTTGGCAGCCATTGTGGGAATGAATGAACTGAAGCAGACATTTGCTTGACAGTGTTGATGTTATTTAAGTGGTTATTGTAATGCAACTGTGCTGTAAAGTGCTGAAGTATTTCTGTATGTTTGCTTCACTGTGTTGCTGGTTTAAAATTGTGTTACAAGGTTGTTGCTATGTCATTAACAGGTTGGTAGAGTAGGGGGATCCTTTGCTAAGGCCTCCACAGTTAGATACTGAGTGCTCAAAAGGGGATGACAGGGGCCAGGCATCATTGATAGAGGAAGGTTAGGCCCAAAATCTTTGCACTCTTCTTTGAAATTGTGTAGGTTTTCTCTGATCTAATAGTTTGATGGGTATTGCACAGTAAATAAACTGCCTGTGTGTTCAGCTCACTCTAGCCCTGTGTATGGTATTATTCTGTGTTTAGTAGTTGTTCTCCTCAGGAGTAGGGGTGTCTCACCCATTACTGCTGGGCACCTCAGTGGAAGGGGGTACCACGCCACCTACAATGGTACCATACTCCAGGTATGCACCGTAGCGCAGGTAGGAAAATGCTGGAGCTTCAGCCAACTCACCCACATAGTGCATGTAGCAGGGTAAGGAAGAACGGAGGCAGTGCAGAGACCCAGATCTTGCTGCACCTTCTCCGTCCAGAGAGTTAGATAGTCTGATCCCCTACTGTGCAGGCTGTGGCCCAGCCCGCCACACTAGATAGATTCCTGAACCACCTCAACTGGTTCCTTTCTATGCGGAGGAGCAGCAATCCTACTTTGAGCTTCTCCCATGTCTGAGCCCCTTACCCTATCTCTAAGGCTAGACCCAGACACCCTGCAAAGGTAGCTCCTGTCTCCTGAGATTGGTTTTTTACAAGTACACAGCAACGGGAAACATTTCTATCAAAATATATCGGTTAAGACCTGAACACCATACTAATACAGTGTTTGACCCCCTTTTGCCTTCAGAACTGCCTTAATTCTACGTGGCATTGATTCAACA
>JAODKM010000077.1:168047-181361 GCA_026780845.1 Petrocephalus sullivani
CGGGGACTAACGAGTGATTCGACATAGGGAGGTTTTCGACTTAAGGAGGGTCGACTTAGCGAGGTCCGACTGTATTATAATATTTCCTACGTTCATAACTAAGTCAGTAAGAAGTTGCCCAAATTCAGTCAGAAAGTGTATGGCCTAGGTTGTCTGTGTACTATAAGAAAATACACTGCCTGGCCACACACTTTAATATTTCGTTGGATCACCCTTAGGTTTTATTACGGGGCACAATGGTCCATGCATTGTTTCCACGTGCTTACGTAACATCACATGTCACATTATGCAACACTTTTTCCCATCCAGATTTGCACAAATTTTTCACAGAGATCTTGAATTGCTGCGTAAAGTCAGCACATCCCTGAACCACTCTTCGACAATTCGAGCCTGATGAATCTTGGCATTCTCATCCTGGAATATGCCCATGCCATTAAAAAAGAAATAATCCATTGATGGGATAACGTGGTCATTCGGTTGATTCAGGTACTCATCTGACTTCACTTTACTGCTGCACAGCGTTGCTGAGCTGTAATATTGATCCACTCATTGGCCTTTAAATATTTGCAGATTGAAATTCTAATGGAAATTATTATTTTTTGCCTGGGAAGTCTAGATGGGAGGGTAACATGCCATTCAAGTTAGCATCGCTTCAAGTGCTTTAAAATATTTTACAATTTTGGGTCCAGTTTTTAACAGTGAAGTAAAAATAGCTGCCAGGCCACCTCCACGCTCAGAGCCACGTGGTTTCAGTACAAAACTATAGGCCTCAGGTGTGGCTTCAATCAGAGGAATAGCATCAGTGTGTCTGAGCCAGGTTTCAGTTAAAAAGCACAGGTCTGCACCAGTGTCAAGCACCATGTCACTGACCAGAAGTGATTTGTTTCCTAATGAGCGAACATTCCATAAGGAGCATTTTATGGTGGGTTTATGTTGTGGCTCATTTAATCTCGTCAGTGGGATTGATATCAAGTTATACGCACAAGAGATATTCTTTCTAGGCTTACTCAGCTCTGTTCCTAAATGGTTATTATATTTAGGGGGTGTCATGTTATGGAGCACCTGGGTCATGGCCAGACCTGATCTAAAGGTGGGGAGTAAGCAGGCTTTGCAGGCAGGTAATATTTTTGCTATGTTTTGAGATAACAGAAATGATCCCCTCCAATTATGATGGAGACCGTCCCGTTTATAAAAGCCAAACCGTTCCCAGAAGAGGTCCCAGTTATCAATAAAGGCTATGTTTTGAGATGCACACCAAGTCTCTAACCAGGAATTTAAGGAGAGTAGCCTACTGTATGTTACATACCCTCTATGGAGAATTGGTAATGGACCCGAGACAATTAGATTCCAGCATTTAGTTTTAACTTTTTTTGGACCTAGAAATGAAGTTCCTTGTTAATACCTCGGATTGTCGGGACTTTATATCATTAGTTCCAGTGTGGACAGCCAAGGTGGAGATTTCATTGCTGGAGAGGGAGTTCAATTTCATGTTGGAAAGGCATTTTACAGAAACCGCTGCTTTCCGATTGTTAAAGACTGTAACAGCTGGAGGGTCTACAGCCATATCTAAGTTTGAGCCATATCATAAAATACCTCTATCTTTTTAATCTCCACTAAATGTGCCAATGCGCTAGTTCCTCCAATGCGCAAATCCTGTCCTCTAGCTCTACAATAACTAAGCACTTCTGGCATATGATACTATCCAGAGCATTGGGAAGACAGTCAATGCTGCACATGCCGCAGGAGCTACAAATCACAGGCACAGAAGACATTATTAAGACATAATTCTTGTCATCGATCATCAGTGCTTGGCGAAGGCGGTTAGTCCGTCAAAATTTTGACATTTTGGTTGCAGAAGATAATTCAATTTGTGGAATTGTTTTCTTTTCCGTTTACTGTGTTCAAAATATTATTATGATGATTATTGTAGTTTTAAAAACACACTAACAACAGGCTTGCCTCTTGCAGTGAACAGTGGTTATGGGGCATAAAGTGAAGAATTTGCAGTGCATGCAGAGTTTTGTTATGGGGCTTAAAGTCCAGCATTTACAGTGTGAGTAGAGATTGGTTATGGGGCTTGATGTCCAGTATTTACAGTGTGAGTAGAGATTGGTTATTGGGCTTAAAATTCAGCATTTACTGTGTGCGTAGAGAATGGTTATGGGGTTCGACAGTTTATGTGTTTTGGACGATGAGCCTGCTGCAGATATATATCTCCGAAACATCAGCGAGCCCCCACAAAGTTCGACCATGGGAATAGTGTTCCTCTCACCACACACCCCTGTGTGATTTATGTTTTAATACAGTGGATATAAAAAGTGTACATACCCTTGTTAAAATGTATGTTTTTTGTGATGTAAACAATGAGACCACAATAAATCTTTTCCCACCTTTAATGTGACCTATAACTTGAAACCAATAAATCTGTTAGGAGGGAATATAACAAATAAAAAAAGTACAATACACTGTGTGCACTCCCATAAACTAATACTTTGTCGAAGCAGCTTTTGATTTAATTACAGCGTTCAGTATTTTTGGGTAGGAGTCCATCAGCATACCACACCCTGACTTGGCAATATTTGCCCACTCTTCCTTGCATAAGCGCTCCAAATCTGTGAGGACATCTCCTGTGCACAGACCTCTTCAGGTCACCCCTCCAATTTTCAATTGGACTTCGGCCTGGGTTCTGGCTGGTTTAAACTTTAAACATAATAATATACACTATTTACATATATGCACAGTGTGGTGTGAAGCATGCCGGTAATTGTATAATTCATCTGATTACTGAACTGATTGCCCATATAATTACACATTAAAAAAGAAGATCCATTTCACAGAATTACAGTTTAGTCAATGCTAATCTAACATACAAATTCTCCATATAACTTCACAATTAGTACATTAGACAGAAGTGTTTTGATCTACATCTCATGTGAATAATGCAGTATACTCGCAAGGATTCATCTGCGAGACCTAAATACATGATAAAATTACATTTAAAAGATTGCAGGCATTGTCACAGTGCTGTATGGAACAAAACAATGAAAACTACTAAAGAACAAATTCATACTAACGTTACATTATGTGACCACGAGGTGTCGCCAAAACACAATTTACAGTTCAACGAGGATCATCGGTGCGTTTCAAAGAAGACATTTAAAGTGGTGGACAAGAAACAAACATGCTTCCCTCTGCCATCCAATCTGGCCTCTTTCAACCAGGAGAAAGGTTGACGGTTCTACATGTGATCACCATGCAACGATTCTTGATTTGCCATTTGCAAGTCCACTTCTTCATCTACCCCATCATGCACTTCATGAGATACACATGCAGGTGAAAGGAAGTTTGGGGGAGGGGTCACAGCATAGGGTCAGCCAGTATGCAGCCGCCTTCTAGCTGGGGATTAAGGATTTTTTTTTTGACATTTGACTATTCTGCTAAGACTGGGGCTTGAACCTGCAACCTTCTGATCACCGGCATAGAGGCTTATGCATCACATTCTGTCACCTGGTGGGTGATTTTTCACACTGCCTGTGGACACTGACCATGAAGATCCTGTGGCGCTGGTGGCCGTACCAGCCTCCGGTTCCCCCCCCCACCAACAGAGATCAAACAAGTCAGAGCTTTTCAGCCTTTTCAAGCTACCAGCAATGCATCCGCAGAGTAGATTTCCTCTGGCTTCTGACTCGACAGCATGAAACAGAAGGACAAAAAAAAAAAAGCCGACTGAAGTCATACCCATGAAGCTTGTTGCCTCAGGCTCCATATTAGAGATTCTTGTTACAGCGAGTGCCAAGTTCAGACACTTCAGTGGGGAGCGTGGCGGGCAAGCCGGCACGCCGATGTAGGCCGCGCGCGTGCAGGACTGGGGCACACGGCCATGTCCGGCTCATTACAGTGCGATTAGTTCCCTCCCTCCTGAGATGTCTCTATCTCCCACTGCCAGACATGGTCTTCAAAGGGCCACCGTTTCAGAAGGGATTGCAGTCATATGTGGGACAGCATGTTCCAGATGGAGGTGCACTGAGGAGAACTGAAACCATGCAGCAGTTTAGCTCAGGATACAGGACTCAGGGCTCGTGGGGAGTTGCTTTTAATCAGTTTAAAGCAACATAAAGCAAACGCCTTCAATCCCAATGTGGCTAGCTATTCTTACACAAAGAAGTCTGAATTGTGTGGGGTGAATGGGTGTAGGCCGGCTTGTTTTACCATAACTAGGGTTCTTCCTTACTAGGGGAAAGTCCTCCTTTGACATGAAGAGGAAAATCAAAACTGAGCAACTATTCATTAATCCTTATTAGAAAAGTGTCTTTGATTCTAGGCATGGTATATTTGCAATGACTGTTACTTTTTAATAATATGCATGTGAATAGATATTTCTGAAAATCATTCATTCTTGATGTATTTTAAAATGTGACATTGAACGCGAATGTTCCAATGTCCAGTTTCTTCTCCACATGGATACGTATGACGTATGACTGCTACTCATATGGCCAATGAACTAAGAGCAGTTACCCTGGAATTGTAACCCTGGGAAAAAAATTGGCGAAAGGCAGAAAGTCTTTTTGGCAGACAAGTGAAATGTGTTTTCTGTCAATTTGCTTTTTTATGGCAAGGAAGGAAGTGTGGAAGCAAATTTCCAGGGAGCCAGAGAGAGGTGCATAGTGGGATTGTTGTCAATGTCTTAGGCCTTAGGCGAGAAGAATGTGTATGTGTGTGTGTTGGGCTGACCCTAAGAGCTGAAACTGCCCGTTTGTGAAGATAATAGAAATACCCTCTGTTGATAGAACGGAATGTACTACGTAGGCTGCTCAGTGCTGCAGAGGAAGATAACAGGAGAGCCGTCATAAATATCTGAGTATACAACCAGGCTTATCTTCCTGTGTTCTGTGTGTGCCGTATTTATCTACTTTGAGTATCATATGATCTACTGAGTTCTAATAAATAGGTCATAATTAAGTTAGTGGACCAAATATATGTTGAGATATGGGTAGTTTGATTTACTTGCTTGAATGGTATTGATTAACATGGGGGTATGCAAGGGGCCAGCAAGGGTGGGGTGCAACTGATGGCAACTGGCGGAGCGGCCAGTGGGTCTAAAAGAGTGTGGAGGTGCAGAAGGTCAGCACCTTTGAGCTCATCACGGACTCTGTACTGCGGACCAGAGCAATGTCCAAATGAAGAACAGAGTAAGGGCAGGCACTTAAATGCACAGATAACAAGGGCATGATGAGGGACTGTTCTGGGTTGTTGCTAATTACACACAAACAAGAGAGACGAGGAACAGGTGATGGTAATAATTACAACAGACTCAAGAATCAAACACTCCATCATACAAATTCCCTACTCACTGGGAGGGTGTACGAATAATTCAAAGGGCATTCAGACCACCAGCTCCAAGGGTCTTTAGGGACAGAATAAACCCTCTTGCCTTCTCAGATGACTATCTGTGGGAGAGATGTAGGTTCAGCAGTCCCAGCATAGTATACCTACAGTTTTTAAAGCTATTTGGTACACATTGCTTTCAAGTTGGGGGGGAGGTCTTTTGAACTGTTAGAATGTCATACACAGCAATACTTTCTTCTTACAGGGGAGTTTATCAGAGTCCTGCTTGGGGACAGGGGTTATGCCTGCCTGCCATACCCTTTAACCACTTATCCAGAACCTCAAACTGAGGCAGAGAAGGCATTTAACAATGCCCACAGTAGAACAAGGCCACAAATTGAGATAACCACGAATTGAGATTCATATACGCCACATTTCTTGCAGACCAACTTTTCAAGTTGACATATTTCTTCCTGTAGATTTAGATGAGCCTGAAAGGCTGAAAGGCCTCAGAGTAAGGTCAGAGCATGCATGCAACATTGTGTTTGCCTGTGCAGTCCTGCACATGATCGGAAGTATACACTGGGAGAGACTGCCCACCACACTAATGGCAGAGGAGCAGTGGGAGGACATTCCTGCTCCTGAAGAGGGAATAGATGGATGGAGTGTGAGGAACCTTTATAGAGACACCTACTTCACGTAGCCGCTGGTGATGGTCATGCCCTACCTTCCTGAATTAATAAAAAAAAACCCACACATGCTGAAAATTGATATTTTTCTTTATTCAAAAGATATTCCTCTTAATCAGACATTGTTTGAAGCTGTGTGTAGAGAGAGAGAGAGAGAGAGAGAGAGAATAGAAAATTAAATTCAGTTCAAACAATATACCGTTGTGCTTTTAGTGTGTATTTACATCCTTCTCTAGTTTCTTGATCTCCAGCTTAATTTTATTTATCAGAAGCCTTTTTGACTCTATGTCAAGCTTCTCTCTTTCAACAGGAGAGGAGCACTCTCTTTTATAAATGGCATTTGTAAACATTTAATTCTTAAGACTGCAAACACATCCAAAGCATTTCATATGTGGTCGTACCTCTGGCATGTCGGTGTCTGCTGACACCGTTTCTTCATCAACAGCCCTAGATGTACTGGGGCCATCAAACTGGAAAATGAGACAGAAGAAAGTTGTTGAAGTAACTGAAAGTTGCATGACACTATATCCTTTATTTAAAACAAAAAACATGACATACTTACACAAGGGTCAAGAGTGTCCACCGGAAATATTACATCTCCTCTCACTGCAGAGACAGGCATGCCAACAGTTATCAGATATCCCTGTTAAGGTATGGACACCTACAGCGAAAGAATTGGACAGTACCTTTTACATATTATCCCCAGGCACTTGGGGGGATGATCTCTTTTTATATCCTCCCTTCTACATATTATCCCAGGGCACTTAGGGGGGTGATCTCTGTTGATATCCACCCCTATATTTCTTCCATACGAGGCCGTCCTACATTGGAGCTCAGTCCTCAGGTGGAGGTCCCCCACCAGTAGCAGTGGCCTGGCCCTTTTTCTTTGTGCGTGGCTACAATTACATTTATGAAGTTTATAAACTATTCTGATCAATCTGATATTTTCTTTACAAGATACTTACGACTGTGGTAAGTACCTTAACCATAAGTAACCAAACAAATATGAGACTTTTGGAGTTTTTAGTTTTTTTATTGCATACACAGATTTTTATAAAATTGAGGTAATTCTTATGGCGACCAAAAGAGGTCCCCACAAATTAGAAAATAACATGTTTTTATAGCACACATTGGGTCCCCATAATGTAATATAAACATGACCACACACACACAAGTCAGTAGAGTTGTAATTAATTTACAGCCTAAAGTCTTTGTAGTTATGGGGGTTACACGTAGGCTTAAACTGCATTTTCTAGATCACTGCCAAGTCACATAGATCAACAATTTAAGTTTATTAGTGACATGGAAAGACATGATAGTTATTTGTGCAATATAAATGCAATTTAAAGTACTTTATGGAGATCAAAGAATTACTCTATAAAGTAAAACGAACATATAAAACCAATGGAGAGAGGAATCTGTTGGCTTGGAGGTTCAAACCGTGAACTTGCTGCGAGGCGACAGTGTCAATCACTATCTTCGAATCACGATAATCAGAAATACTCGCAACATGCACATGACTTACGCATTTAGTCTGTCAGCAATATTCTGCCAAGCCATCTCTGGCTTTGTTGATGGAAAATCCGCTCTCGGTTTGAACGTCATTCTATGCAATTTCATCGACCTCGTAGCCCTCCAATCATTTGATGTCAACAGGTAATTATAAATATGATTTGGTACAAAAGCAGAATCCAAGAAAGGTCTAGTCCTTTAGGAGCAAAGATGTGCCGAGGATCGCCAGTTTGCCAACAAATGCACGAGAATATTATTGAGATGTTTAAAAACAATGTTCCTCAAAGAAAGATAGGAAGAGATTTGGATATTTCACCTTCAACAGTGCATAAGATAATTAAAAGAGTCAAGGAATCAGGAGGAATTTCAGTGCATAAAGGACAAGGGCGGAAGCCTAAGCTGAACAACCATGATCGCCGATCCCTTAGGCGTTGAAGCAGGCATCTATGCATCTTAGGCATCAATGCATCGTCATTCATCTATAAGCGATATCACCACATGGGCTCAGGACTACTTTGGCAAACCTTTGTCAAGTACCACAATATGTAGTTACATCCACAAATGCCAGTTAAAACTGTACTGTACCAAAAGGAAGCCTATGTTAGCAGTGTCCAGAATCGCTGTCGTCTTTGGGTTCGGAGGCATCAGGGATGGACCATCACACAGTGGAAACGTGTACTGTGGTTAGATGAATCAGTATTTCAGGTATTTTTTGGGAGAAATGGACCCCGTGTGCTCCGGACCAAAGAAGAAAAGGATCATCCAGACTGTTACTAGCAACAAGTCCAAATGCCAGGGTCTGTCATGGTATGGGGTTGTGTCAGTGCCCTTGGCAAAGATAACTTGCCCTTCTGTGATGGCACCATTAATGCTGAAAAGTAAATAGAGATTTAGGAGCACAATATGCTACCTTCAGGAAGACATCTTTTCCAGGGACGCCCATGCATATTTCAACAAGACAATGCAAAACCACATTCTGCACAAATTACAAAGTCCTGGTTGTGGAGAAAGAGGGCACGGGTACTTGACTGGCCTGCCTGCAGTCCCGACCTGTCTCCAATAGAGAATGTGTGGTGCATTTTGAAGTGCAAAACGTAACAGCGAAGACCCCGTACTGTTGCCCACCTGGCAACAGTAGGGGGACAAAATTACACCTGAAACACTTCATCACTTGGTGTCTTCAGGTCCTAAACATCTTTTAAGTGTTGTGAAAAGGAATGGCTACATTACAAAGTGGTAAATGCTTTACTGTCCCAACTTTTTTTGAAATGTGTTGCAAGAACCAAAGTTGGAATACGTGTTTATTTTGTAAAAAACACTACAATTCATGAGGAACACATTACATAGTGTGCTGTTGTATGGTTTTCGATGTAATACAAGTCAAAGTAAATTTAGAAATCACTACATTCTTTTTTTATTTGCGTTTTCCATACTGCCCCAACTTTTTCTGATTCTTTTTCTGTAACATGAACATAAGGGGAAAAACTAAACTGAAAATGTCCAGCAAAGCTGAGGCTGACCAATGATCTGGCTAAAAGTCACAGCAGTAGGGGAGTTCTCACTCACACATTTACCCCATTCAGCCACGAGGTGGGAACACATTAGGAACAGAAAGCTAAACCGAATGAAAGCCGGGGAAAAGGGCAAGATGGCCAGGGACACCTGCTGGCCAAGTGGGGAGATGCACAGGAACAGCACAAGGCAAGAACTGATCCCAACAACTTTTAGTGAAAGTCACAAAAAGGAAACATGGTCAAACTTTTTCATTCCACTCTCAGTATGTTTTAGGCCTGAAAAATTGAAATGCAGCGTCGTCAGCATTTCCTGCTGGGTTTAACGAGCCGTATAAATAAACCCAATGGAGTGAGGCCAGCCTGCTCAATTGAGAATCCATAACAATATATTACTCACTTAAACAGTCGTGTGGCGCGTGGTGGGTCCAGTTTACCTCCGAGGTGAGCCTGGATATGCAATTGCTCCTTGGTTAGGCAAAATCAATGGCTTTAAGTCATTTCATGGAAGTGGGCATAAGTTTGTTTAGTATTTTAGCATTCTAGAATTCCAATATCACAGTAAGTTGTGAGTATTGTTTGAGTTATACTCGGGACAAGCTGATCTACTTATGTCACAGAGACAGTCCCCTCATTTCTTTTGCTGTTGGTTGTTAGCCTGTACTACAACCTCCCAAAAAAATAATAATAATAATAAATAAACAAGATTGCTAACACATAAAACAACTTAAAAGGCATGGGACATCAGCCATGACATTCTTAATCGGCTTCTTATGAACTATGTTAAGATAATAATCCTGTATAACCTGAGCCCACCTCATTGGGTGGAATGGGTTAGAACCCAGGTCATCTTCTTGCAATAACACAGCACCTACACCTAGAGCACTGGCATCAACTTGAATGGCAAATCAATATAGGCAATTCCAGCCTAGGGCAAAGGTACTAGGAAATCTGTAATAGCACATATCTTTGCTCGCACAGGGTGAATCTGCCCTTGACCAAGTTGTTTCCCCAGATAGGTAACAGTGGCGTTACCAAACTCACATTTTATTGAATTAAGCTTTAATGAAGCCCGCTGCAGTCGAGACTAAACCTTCTTTTACACAATGTACATGTTCAGGCCGACTATGGGAATATATTACATGGCCATCAAGATAAGCTTCACATTCAGGCACATCTGCTAAAACAGTGTTAATCAGCCTCTGAAAAGGAGATAAACAGCTAAAATGGTATACTGGGAGACAGAAACCTCAGAGGCTCTAAAGCTTTATGGGTAGTGGTCTAGCACAGTCATGATGACAGCTTTCAATGGTTCTCCATTTGTGGGAACAGGATGAAGAGGTGCAGGGGGAACAATCTGATTGGGTCATGTTACATGTTGAACACACCTGACAATAAGCAGCAATATCTTTCTTAGTCCCTGGCCAAAACAATGCTGCAAAATGCATTGGTAAGTTTTAGTCTCACCCAAATGTCCTGAAGATTGATAGTCATGTGCCAGGCTGAGGATCTGGGCACCACAATCTGACAAATACTCTAGGACCTTTGCAACTGGAGGGGACCATTTTCTCCTAAGGATCCCTTTCTCTAAATAATAATGTTCCAGACCTTTTCATTTCTGAGGGCTGTATAGCTGCCAAGCCAAAACAATGCATCAATGAACTATCTGCCTTCTGGGTGCAGGTATGTCAGCGGTTATTCCGTCTGCAGTTCAGACTAGGTAGTCTGTCCGAAGCAAAGCAGGTTTGGGCCCGGCCAGTACTTGGGTGGGAGACCAACTAGGAAAGCTGGGTTGCTGCTGGAAGAGGTGTTGGAGCAGCCAGAAGCTTAGTCCATCCTGTGATCTGTGTGGATCCCAGTGCAGTTTCAGGGACACTGTGCTGTAGAAATGATGACGTCCGACTAATGAGATGTAAAACTGAGATCATGAAAGATTGGTGGGCATCTTTTGAAAGAGTTGGGGTGGTACCCTGGTGTCGTGGATAAAATTGCCCACTGTTGGGCATATTATATATGGCCCCTAATCACCTTCTCTAATTGGTGAGTTCTCTCCTGCCCCATCGTAGCTACTGTGTGGTGAGCATACTGGTGCAGAATGGCTGCATCATCCAGATGGGTGCCACACAGTGGTGCTGGTTTAACTGGCCCCCTATTGTTTCTGTAAAGCACTTTGTGGTAGTGGGTTTGTCCATGTCGGTGGTATTTTTAAAACCATTAACACTACTGAAGTTACAGGCATTTGCTGCGTTCTGCTGTAATAACCTTCCATGTAGCGACCTTTAACTCACTTATGTTCCGCTCATTATTTGTAATAGTTTCTCCATATTAATTCACCGACAATATAAAAAACAAAATTACGATTATTGTGCTTAAATTAATAACGTAATACAAGTTGAACAGGCCACAGTGGGAACGGCCACAAAATCATGAACATTTGTATTGCAGTTGCTGTCTTGGTTTCAGAACCGTTACATAACTATATTATTCATTCAGCCATTATTTAATTAATTTAGCTTTACAGTATGTACCTACTGGTATTCAGATGCATTGTGGGTAAAATGTAACTTTTTCACTGTTTATTGATATCTGTATAAAATCAGCATATCCTTACATTTATTAATCATAAGGATATGCCAAATGTGTACATATTCAGTTGCATGGTTCAAAATATGTAGGTTGCTAAGGTTGTTAGCAGCTATGCTTTTGGAAAACGTGTCACTGCTTTAGCACACTGTAGAAGGTATTTCACCAATACGTGTCTGGCGGAGACCTTGGTTAATAATCCCTATTACGCAAAGTGTGACCTGTTTTGTTATATAACCAGGATGGGGAACCTGATCCATGGAGGGCCAGTGTGGGTGCAGGTTTTTGGGATGACCTCTCAATTAACCAATAATAGTGGGTCCCCAGGACTGGAATTGAGAACCACTGCTTTATTATTGGCTAATTGAGAGGTCATCCCAAAAACCCGCACCCACAACGGCCCTCTATGGATCAGGTTCCCCACCCCTGTCAACATCAAACCACAAACACAAACATTCGATACATACAATAGCCGACAAGAGGATAGAGAACAGGCAGGGATTTATATGCAAGTAATGAGGTCTAAACAAGGGACAGATCGGGGTTATTAACCCTTCTGCATTGTTAAATCTAAGGGAATGAATATAAAGTCCATTTAAACTAGGGTACCTTAAATCTGACAAGTTCTCATGTGTGCAAGATGCATGTTGTAGACTTTTATGGTTTACAAATGTTTTTGAAAATTAAACTCAATTTTCCTGTAAAAAAAATATTAGTAGATTCATAGTTAGCAGAACTAAATTTAGTGGAAAGTAATAGGAGAGCTAATTGTTTTCAAAATCAGTGACCCCTGCCCTCCACTGATGAAGCCTACCTCCAAGTTCAGCCTGTAACGGGGAGACGACACTTTTATGCATTAAATGTTCATTATTTTGATATTGAAATACCAATACCTGGTACTTGTATGGTCCTTTTGAGTCATTTTATCTGTGCATGCATTTCCCTGTCTCATCGTTGCAGTCACAGTTAATGCAAAGGGGAACCCCCACAGGAGATTAACTCCAGCAAGGGACTGACTCTTAACAGATTAACCCTGACAGAGGATTAACCTTAACAGGTTCTACCTAAAGTACTTGCTACTGTATTTCAGCCTTATTTCAGCCTGGAAAAATAAACATATAACTTTATCCAAATCGTGAGATGACTGAGACTTGGCTGGTTGGTATCCAGTTCGACTAAGTGATTTTTTTACCAAGTAAAATTTTTCTCGAAGAATTGCTAATGATGCAGAAGAAAGCAGCATGTGATTTTCTGGAAGCTGAGCACATAAGAACACTTTTTTCTTCTCTAATATCAAAGTAGCTCATTATCTTTGAGTGTGGTTAAGGTTGAATGGAGGTCACGCAACAGCTGACCTCATCCCCTCCTTCCTCTTATTGCTGTGGCATGTCTCTAGAAGTTTTCAGAGAGAATGGGCATGGATCCTGCCCCGGGTTTTACCCTGAGGGGGTGCTAGGCTTTCATTGCAACCTGTTCCCATTCAGCTCCAGCGCAGGGGATGACTCACTGTCCTCCTCTGGCCAGCAGACGCTGAATGAGGTGTGCTCCCACTGGCCACCAGAAGATGGCACTGCAGCTCCACCAGAGGAATGGGACTGTAAGGTGGGAGGGGGTAACCCCTTAGGAAATAATATATTATATATTATATATTATATAGCAGTCTAATATATCTATATTTTTTAACTCCTATTTGT
>JAODKM010000078.1:1647-15340 GCA_026780845.1 Petrocephalus sullivani
TGCACAGGCAGGCAGCAAGTGAGGACGGGGCACCTGCCCGTCACAGGGCACACTCACACACCATGCACAGGCAGGCAGCAAGTGAGGATGGGGCACCTGCCCGTCACAGGGCACACTCACACACCATGCACAGGCAGGCAAATAACCTCAGCACGGGGAGGAAGCAGTGTACGCAGAAGGAACCCCACAACCACCCAGGGAGAACATGCAAACTCCACACACACTGAACCCAAGTAGAGACTCAAACCCTCTTTCCAGAGGTCTCAAGTTACACTGCTAAGCACTGCACTGTTACACCACCTCACGGAAACTAAAGTGAACGGAAATTCTGTAACATTCTACTTCCTGCTTGTTATTAATCTGATCTTGCACCGTTACACGAATATCGTGCATGCTTTTCTGGAATCATACTTCTGTGTATATTGTGCATTTCTATGTTTATCCGTGTGTGTCTATATTTATTGCCCTTCTCTATGTATATTATGTATTTCTATGTCTCTCCATGTGTGTCTATATTTATTGTCCTTGTCTATGCATATTGTGCATTTCTATGTCCATCCGTGTGTGAGTCTATGTTTCTCATCCCTGTCTATGCATATTGTATACATCGTAACTGCTGGCTGTAGTGCTGTCAAATGACATTTCACTGCTCTGTGCAGTAACTATAAAAATCTTTGTCTTGCCTATTTTATCTATCTCTGATCACCCAAAGTAGTTAACGGAACAAACTGCAACTACACAATAATAAAGTAAATAATCCCAAAGTGAGGTTGTTTTGGTACACTATGTCCTCGCCAGGGCTCCTTGTCGTGTCTGGATCCTGGTCTGAGTTATACCTCCTGAGGTGATACTTCCACCACATCTAGTAAGAAAAATAGAACTCCGTTATATTTTAAATTAGGAAGTTTCTGGAACAGGAGCGAGTTACGTGCCAGCTCGAGTGTAGCGGCTTGGGAAAATGCCCGCCTGCTGAACGGACATAAACAAAGCAGATTGTGCCCTTTCACACTTTAATCCATGTGTTTACTCTAGTGCCATGTGATCTAAGCCCTTTCTTCCGTGGCCTTGGTAGAAAACACAAGTGGATTACTGTTGCCTTGCACGGAGCCGAAACTGGCCGTTTGCTCAGATAGTTTTCACGAGCCTCCGGGCATCCTCCGTGATTCGGGCCAGAGAACACTACAGTCGACAGAGTCATCTCCTGTCACACATGCCCAAAAACAAAAATAAAAACGGAACTGGAGTGGAGCCTTGTGACTTAGTATGAGGAGAGAGTAACTCTTACAGCGCCAAGCAAGTAGTTAAGTAGTTAATCTTTACTAATTATTCCAGAAAGCTCAGGTATCCAAATTACAGACGACTCTCCTGGAGCTCAAGTTCAGCGGCTCATAAGAAAAAAAAAACAAAATGAAGCTTAATTTTAATTTTTTCACCTTTTTTACATGTACAGATAAGTTGGAATGTAATAGTTGTCACATATCCCATCATGCTTTGCTTTTAGGGCATATGCATACATACAGCAAAGTGAGTGAAGCTTGGAGTCTAAGCGTAGGGTTGGCCATTTATCCCGCGCCCCTAAAACATTTTTCAGGGCGGTTAAGGGCCTCACCTAAGGGCCCCACTGAGATGTGGCTACTCTGCTGAGCAGGATATGCAAAGGGAAAGATTCTGTTATTACTAAACAATATGGACTGCATGATACAATCATTATAAGCATCGTTATGTCATTGTCGGCCTGTTCTTTCAAACAAAGCTAATTTCAGCATCTGACCCATTTAAAGAGATGGACACAGAGCGGCTCAGAATAAGTGAGGACAGCTCCGGAACAGGGGCCCTGGGACTCGAACCAAGAACCAGCACGCTACTGTCAGCGATTAGGGCAAAGCAAAGCAGGATGATGGAAGGGCAGGTTGACACTGTCTTATGAGAGGACCAACGTGGCCGGCAGCAAGTGGTTTACACGTTCACAAGGGGTCATCATGATGCCATTGCATACCCCTAACGATGGGGTTAGGGCCAGTCAGAAAGGCAGATTGCTCGGGGACATCGAGCCTGAGCACGTGTTTGCCTTCCCCAAGATGAAAGGGGCCCTACACATGTTAAACGGCGCCTCGCAGCCGGAGTCCGCGGCCCGTCTGGCTCCTAATTACAGCTCTTCCAGCAGAAAGCAGGAGCGTGCGAGTGCACCGTTTGCAGCGCGACAGAAATATCTCCATCTGCTTTAAAGCGGAGGTGGGGGGGTGATGAGGATAGAGAGGAAGGCCAGTGGGGGAAGTGAAATCAAACGGCTTTCACGGGCACATGGACGTCAGGAACCCACGTGGAAACGTGACACGGGGAGCACGGGTATAAGTGACACACAAACATCTGCTGGAATCTGTTTATTTTGTGGGTGGGGGAGGGACTGGGGCAGATACCCGCTACATCTACAGGCTGCCCAGCCTGCCTGCTCCCCAAACAAAGGCTTGTTATGGCCACCCTCAGAGGATTCTGTAACGGTGACACGGATAGGTTCAGCCCAACAATAAACTGTAAGGGGAACTCGACCCGCCCTGGGAGAGAATCCAGAACAGACGAGAAAAGAAGAAAAAGAAAGAAGTAAAAGATTTATGAAACGGGTGAGGCATGGAGCTATGAGAGGTGATGAGTCAGGACACACCTAGCCAGGGGGGCGGTATCTCCGCCAGAGAAGACAGGCATCCCTTCACAAGGATTATTATTGTTTTTGCTTCACGTTGCGCTGGAGACAGATGGTGCAGCATCTAAGCTAAGCTGTGTCACCATAATGTTGTTGGTTCAAGTCCCATGAAGAGTTGTGCTGTTGGATATTTGAGTATGAAACTTGGCAAAATGTCCCAGTAACACATTCACTGCAAGCAATCTGTAAAATAATAAAATCTATGAGATTACGCTATGGACCTGACGCCACAAATCTAATATACGGATTAAACTCTGAGGTGACAGAAGGGCAAAGTCCACCTTGAGGAGAATGTCAAGTGTTTATTATGGGCTGTCGTAAGGATGCACAGAAGAGCATGGACCCCGGACGTCAGAAAGCCAGGCAGCAGAGCGTTTCAGAGAGACCAGATGACGCCCTATATGGGATATAAAACGAAGGAATCCAGCCTTCGTTTATCGGGTCCTTATCACGACCATTACCGTCGGCCCATTGCCAGGACCGGTGCCGACACCCGAAAGGATGTGGGCTGGCCCGCGGGCTGCTGAATAGGCAGCATGGAAGAATGTTCTTGTGGGCCGAGGCTGGCCGACATAAAGGAGGCTCTGTGTCTGTCCTCAACGGCCCTAACAGACCACACAGCGACACTGCCCCCCCCCCCCCAAACTCAGAGGGACGGGACAAAAGACGGGGAAAAAAGTGTCTTTTCAGAGGAGAGGAGGCTGGAACTCGGGGTGGAGGGGGGTGGTTATGTCAGCTGGGTACAACTGTCTTTTATCGCTTGCTGAATGGTTCCTCCGGGCCCCCCCCCGTGGCTTTGGTGCAGTCCAAGAGTTCACAAACAGAGAAAAAACATTAAATAAATGCCTGCGCACACAGAGACTCACGAACCGGGCAGCAGAGAGCCATTGACCAGTTCTCACTGCTACACGATCGGCTTAAAGAGAGGGGAACTCGAAGAAATCCCCCATTTCCTGTCCGGATGAACCCAGATCGGAACCCGGGGAACGGGCCCCGGCCCAGGGTGGAGATACCGCCAAACCGGACTTTCACACCCCTGGGGCCACTTCAAGGATTTACAGCTTGCATCTGAGATCGCTGTGGAAAGCTGCGCCGTATAACACGCTTTGCAGACATTTTCCCTTCTGTAAACAGCCGCACGGCGTAAACAGCCGTCCAGTGACAATGTAGCGGCTGGCGGGTGCTGGGAGCTAAAGGCGTGAAAAGAAGGGAATAATAAGTTAAAAGGGTGTTGCCACGGGTAACGGCATCACTCCTGCATAACGAGCGTCCTATACCCATAATGGCAGACCTCGATCTGGACTTTGGGACAGTGTAAAAGTCAGAGATTATAGCTAAGACCCAGTCCAGGATGGACTCTCTCTAAGTGTTGTGACACTTTATAATTCACCTCATTGCCGAGGCACTGCCATACGGCAGTGTGTGGCTCAGCAGATTAGGAAACTATCCTCACTAGCTCTGAGGCTGTTGGTTCAAATCCCAAAGTCGGCAGGTTGCTGATAAAAAATGTATGTTGCTTTGCATAAAAGTGTCCGTTAAATAAGTAAAAACATATCAAGAATTATAACCCAACAAGTCTGGCAGGAGATTGCACTGCTGGCCGACTGATGACGTTCATGACTGAATTGCTTGGAAGTTTCAACGTCATATTCTGGACCTTGACCTCAGGACATCCGCCGAGGGTTTTTTATTACAGTGTAACACACAAATGTTTATTTTTGCTCAGAAAAAACCAAACCCATCACAGATGATGACCTCAGAACCTGAGTCAGGCTTAATGAGCGTGTTTGGATCGCTGTCAAGGTTAATCTCCGCATAAGAAAGCACAACACTGCCTATGAACATACGAGCCGCCGTCATTTAACTCCTCTGTAAAAGGACACTGAACTGCCCTGCCCTTGTAAATATCGCCATGTGGTAATTCCTGAAACATGGGCCGCTTACAGCCGCCCTGCCAGAATGTACCAATCAGGCCTGCATCGCTAAGCAAGCTCTGCTATCTACGGCCGGCATCCTGCTGCCAAAATAACACTGACACAAGTACAGCGAGACAGTGGGCGGGGCCACTGGCGTAAATATAAACAGAATAGAGTGCTGCGGGAGCATGTGCTTAAGGCAGCCGGCAAATCCAACATGCATCATTCTTTTCACGTGTTACAGGAAATGACAGACTGTGGCAGGTAGGTGAGATTTCTAGCATGGACAGGGACTGGGGGGACACCACCCCACACACACACACACTTATACAGACAGCCACACAGAGATGAAGGCAAGAGAGCCAGAACATGGCGCCCAATGCCATACTCTGCCCCTCCTCCCTGGCAGCTCCAAGGAATCCTCTTTTTCTTCCACTTCCTTTCTTCCTTTCTTCCTTTCTTCCTTCCTTCTTTCTTTCTCCTCTCGCTCACATTGCAAGTTACGCAACTGGGCAGAAAGTCCCACCCAACCCCCCTCCCCGTAAAAGAAGCTCAAACTGCGACTGCGTGTCACAGGAAATCTGACCCGCAAACACGCTGCCCCCCAGCCCCCCGGGTGTACGGAAAACCGCTCGGCACGTCACCATGCAGAAGGTGGCCGGCCTGGACACCGGTGTGTTTTCTTTGCTTTGTGCCGTTTTTACTGGGGAGGACGATGCTCTGATATCTATCCTCCTGCACTAAAACCACACAGGCAGCTGGATTCAAAACTGATGGAAAGTAGGGAAGCTGTCATACCTTCAGTCTAGAGAGAGCTGAGGTCAAAGGTTATACTGGGGTCAAAGGCTAAACTGGAGTCAAAGGTCATGTTTTGCTGCACAAATCCCCTGTCACTGTATATGACTTGTCTCACTGCATGTCACTAACAACAGAAATGTCATCGACTCCAAGATGGCCTATCACCAGAGGCACATGCATTAAAATCAGCACAATGATGAGACTGATCTCTAATTACCTTATAATACACCTCTGAGCACACTTTAGCACAGGCTTAGCTATATTGTGTTAGAAAAGGGAAAAGGTGTCACTTTGTAGTACTTGGTGTTCCTAACACTCCCGAAAGTGCACCCCCCCGCCCCAATGACGGAAATGAGGCTCGTTCACCGGCCCGGTTTCCATTTTTAATTTCATCCCATCCCTCCGCGGCTCTGACTCAGCGCAGCAGCGCCTGTGAATTTCAATCTCACCTAAGAGCGGCTTCCCCGGCGCGTGCGCCTCCCGTACCGGTGAGTGGGCTGTCCACATGGCAGCGGCCACCTCACCAGCCACGGAATGGCCGTCACACCCGACTGCTCACCTCCTGCACGTGGGTATGAACGATGGCCAGGGGGAGGAGGCCTCACCTTGCTCACACACAGGGGCGGCTTAACACTCAGGCTATCCCAGGCTATAACCGAGGGTCCCGGCAAACATCAGGGCCCCGAGCCCACCTCCTCAGAAACGCAGCGTATCAGTATCCATGCTGATGTCAGCCTAGATAGTTCATCCAGATAAGTTAATCCACCCTGGGCAGCTGGAATGTTGAATAGCAAAGATAAATTACAAGGCTACCTTCTACTGGGATATCCAGACGTACAATCTAAATCAGAATCTGGCGCTCAGATTCGGGTCACTCGGCGTAATGCAGCGTAATTCAGGCTGCTTCTAATGAGAAACGCAGGAGCAGAGAGAGAAACCATCTTCAAATGTGGCGGAGAGGCCAGCGACTGTGTGAGCCACTTACGGCAGTGGATGATGACGTCCAGGTGGGAGAGCCGCGAACTGGCGGGACGCACAGGTGCAAACCCTCTGTCGCGACCAAACACCCCGCTGCCTCGCCATATTTCAGAAGTCTAAAGTTAACGGCTAAGTTGACCTTCCTTTGTTGTTGTGACTGGACAGGAATTCTGGGAGATTGGCTTATGATTCTCCATTCGGGCTGGCTTCCCACCGTGCCGCGGGGCATGCGTCGGTGAGGTCGTGGGGTCGGGATTATAATTAGCCCCGCGTGCCGCCAGGGGAGGAAACCGGAGCATGACCCATGCTGGGCGTGCAGGCCAGAACACCGGGCCCGGCCCGGCCGCCAAGGAAGAAGCCGGCGAGTGCAGCTCACTTCTTCCTCGCTTTAGTTTTTCTTCCTGCCCGTTGTTCCGATTAGATGTGACGATTCCAAAGGAGACGGTCGCTTCGCCCATCCGCTCCGCCAGATCAGGGTTTTAATTATAGCGCTTCCCGGAAATCCTTGGGCTGCCTCCCTGGCGCGGCCTGCGGCAGGGTCCACACCGCGATGGTGATTCGCTGATAACAGAGTCTGGGAAGAAGGCCTCGCAGATTTGGAAGCGGACTTGGGTGGGAAGTGACATGTCCAGGCCGAACAATGGAGGGAGTACGCTTCAGACCCTGTGATCCAGTGCCCCCCCGGGGGGCGCTCTTTCATAGGGACCTGCTGTACTGCTCTGGATGGTGCCTGGCCGTCCCTGACTGTGACACATGTATGACGCAGTACGGGAAGAACACGGAGCATCAGAGCCAATCACAGTCAGCGCAAGGGCGTGTCAGTGTCCTTCACTCGAGGAATCTGCAAGCAGCTTTTCCAGAGTGTTCAAGCTGAACCACATGCCCAGGAGCTCTGTCACAGAATGACACAATGCATCACACCCACGCTTACACAGAGGGGAGCACCTGCAACACCTTAAGCTCTACATTTAACTGTTCTCACACATGGAAGCTCATTTAAAATGAAACAAAAACAAACTACAGCAATAACCGCAATACTAGCAAGCAAATCCAGAGTTTGATTGAGCAGGCCTGACCACAGACCTGACGAAACAAGGAAGAATCAATGTTTTCCTCGCTCCAGATGGACCGGCCCACCCCACATGGGTGGGGAAATGTCACCGCCCATAAAAACACCAGCTATCAGCAGCTGGTCCGGCCCTGAGTGGAGACCGTAAACAGGCAAAGCCGACGTGAGCTGGAAGCCAAAGGCTGCCCACTGGCTGCCCACACCCGCCATGGTCACTGGCAGACAGGCCACACATACATGCATAGACACAAACATGTATAGCTGACAGCCACCCGCATGGCAGCATGACGCAAGGAGCCCGATACACCAGTGCTGTTGCTCAAGCTGCCAGCATGCTTTTAGACGTCTTGTGAAAGCTCTGTGGCATGTCACTTCCTGTTCAGCACCGGCTCAGGCCAGCTTGTGTCTCTTCACTTCTGCTGTGCATAGAGAAGCCACGGCGTCTGGCACAGGGTGGGTCGGGCACACTAGGTGCAACAGCTTGTGGTGATAACACTGTCACATACTGAAATACGGTACCTGTGCCGTTATGCATTGAATCCTGGGACCTGTGCCGTTACGCACTGAATCCTGGGACCTGTGCCGTTACGCACTGAATCCTGGGACCTGTGCCGTTATACACTGGATCCTGGGACCTGTGCCATTACCCACTGGATCCAGGGACCTGTGCCGTTCCGCACTGGATCCTGGGACCTGTGCCATTACGCACTGGATCCAGGGACCTATGCTGTTACACACTGGATCCTGGAACCTGTGTCGTTACGCACTGAATCTAGGGACCTGTGCCGTTACACACTGAATCCTTGGACCTGTGCCGTAACGCACTGAATCCAGGGACCTGTGCTGTTACGCACTGAATCCTGGGACCTGTGCTGTTCCATTTAATTGCTTAACTGAGACACTGACATGGTAGGTAACCCAAGGGCTGGCAGGAAAATGGCCTTCTGTGTGATGTTCTGTCTGGGTGATTTCCCGCTGTACTCTGACTGCCCCCCCACCCCACACACACACTACAGCAGGGTTTGTAGAATGGACTAAATGGGGAGGGAGTTACAGGCTGGTCATCAGGATATCCTTCCCAGCGTGGCTGTTCTCCTTTCCCAGTTAGATTTACATACAAACACAGACACTTTTGTGATTACACACATCAGGGATGTCAGCACACTCGCCGGTACTCAGTCTGTACCTGTACTCAGTATTCAGACTGCGACTATTCAGAATGCAACTATGTAATCGAAAGATTCAAGGTTCAAGGTCCCCGACCCACAAGTACCGCTGAGGTACCCTGAGCAAGGTACCGTCCCCAAGCACTGCTACCCGGACCCTCACATTGCTGCCCCCTGCTGTGTCATGATGTCACATGGGTTGAATGCAGAGGAAACATTTTGTTGTTTTGCACTGCGTGCTGTGGTGTGTCAACAATGACAACTCATCACCTTTCACTTTCATATGAAGAAAAGTATAGGGACACCTGACCACTACACCTACAGGAACTTTATTCACATCCCATTCATCAATATGGAGTCGCTCGAAAGATTTTGTGCTGGGATTAATGCCAGAGGAATTCTGGAACTCTGCAGTTACTGAGTCAACAGAGCATTAGCGATTCTTACCTCTTTTTGGGTATATATTTGTTATCATTATTATTATTCGTTTGTTTTTTGACTCGTTGTCTTTTACAGAAACACTTTAATCAATGGCCCTTAACTCCTCAAGAACATACCTAGAAGAATAAAATACGATGCACGGTTGCGTAGCGCCCCCAAGGGCACACTGACAGCTGTTTACATTTATCCTACAGAGCCAGGTGCTCGTCACTACATTTATTAAGATCGTTTGGTGCCACCATGTGGACATATGCTGTATCACAACACTAAGCTACAAAAATCGTAGGCATTGATTTAACAGGTGAAATATCACTTGCTGTATAGATTGTGTCGGAGGTTAGCTCCTGGACTTCAAACACTACACCAAGTATAATTAAACTCCATTCACCTAATAGGGTTAGACTTTTTTACGGTTTGATGTAACTAACAGGTGTCAGTAGAAAGTATTGCAGTGTTGAGCACTTAAGCAGTTACGCCTAATAGCGCATTATCGTTATTAATTCAAAGTCAGCTTAATATCTTAAAGACCAGCTCTCGTTATTAATCATCCACCCATTTTTTGCACCCTCTTTTCTATGCTTTGCTGGGTCGCGGGGGTCCGAAGTCTATCGCTGAAGCAATGGGCGCAAGACAGGGAACAACCCAGAACAAGCACTAACCCATGGCAGGGCACACTCACACACCAGTCACAGGGCACACTCACACACCAGTCACAGGGCATACTCACACACCAGTCACAGGGCACACGCACACACCAGTCACAGGTCACACGCACACACCAGTCACAGGTCACACTCACACACCAGTCACAGGGCATACTCACACACCAGTCACAGGACACACTCACACACCAGTCACAGGGCACACTCACGCACCAGTCACAGGGTACACACACACACCAGTCACAGGTCACACTCACACACCAGTTACAGGGCACACGTACACACCAGTCACAGGGCACTGGCACACACCAGTCACAGGGCACACTCACACACTAGTCACAGGGCACACTCACACACCAGTCACAGGGCACACACACCAGTCACAGGGCACACTCACACACCAGTCATAGGGCACACGCACACACCAGTCACAGGGCACACTCACACACCAGTCACAGGGCACACGCACACACCAGTCACAGGGCACACGCACACACCAGTCACCTGCTCATTCACGCCTACGGACAATCTGCTAACTCCAATTCACCTCAGCATGTTTTTGGACTGTGGAAGGAAACCGGAGTACAGGGAGGAAACCCCACGTCGACACGGGGAGAGCATGCAAACTCCACACAACCCTGGTCTCCAGAGGTATGAGGCAGCTATGCTAGCCACTGAGCCACTCCACTAGTAGCTATTATTATCATATTCTATCGCCGCCAAACATGAATGTTATTCTTATTGATTATTGTAGCCCTGCAGTAATGGTGCCCACAGACGTTCACAGGCGTCCCTGTGTGCGCGTATGGGCACAGCAGACTACGGCACAATCCTGTTACTGCTGCTTCAGTGATTGTCTGCAGGCCGCGATGCACAAGCCAGGAGATGCTCAGGATCCCCCCCCCCAAAGTCATATCACAAAATCGAGCGTGGGCCCCTCAAATGATCTCTAAGCAATGCATCGATCAGACCCCTCCAAACAGCTGCTGCTTGCGAATGGATCCCGGCACCTTTCTGGTTTCACCGCTGCTTCTGAGATGTTGGTCATCATGGCCCCCCGGCCCCCCACCCCCTACAAATGGCTGTCTGGGTTATTTAAGAGAGGCACCTTTGAATCTGCACCCAGATCCTCATTAACGGCAGAGTGGCGACACCTTCGGATATCAGCTAATCCCCGTTAATGAACCCGCAGCCGGCCATCCAGGAAGCACCAAGGTGACTTTCGCTTCCATCTCCCATATGTCACAGCTCAGTACAGGCCTGGTCCCTCCGCACTGCTACACGGCTACAGCGCTGCAGCCACATGAGCTCATATGCATCAGTAATGGTACTGCAGCCACTAACCAACTAGCAATACAATGTGGGGCGGGGGGTGAGATTCCGGGTAGGCGTTTTCCCTGGTTTAGCATGTTTTCTGCGAAGAGCACTGTAGAGACACACTGTCATGTGTGTGTGTGTGTGTGTGTGCTTTATGTCCTGCTATTAAGTGGCACTTTTCAGGGTGACACCCAGCACCCCATACACTCCCTGTGATGGGCCCTGTATCGCCATGACTTGCTGACAGTGGTGAATGAATTTCTCCTCATTTGTGTCGTTAGTCATTGGGGAACAAAACACTCAAACAGTATTTTTACTTCTTAAAGCCAGGATTACATATTCTACAAGGTCTTCTTTTGTATCAGTTCAAGCTGCTAATTTTAAGTAACATTAATCTCATCACCAGAGGGAGACAAAGGTAAATATTTCACAAAGGAAAACTTATATTGCTCAATGGCCACGACTTGCTCAGTGAACTACCTTGAAGTACAAACTGAAACACCGAAAATGCCATCTTAATGCTAAAACTGATCATTTGGGCCATGAAGCATCTTCCTAGGCCTATTCCCGGGGGGACTGCCGTGTCAGTCACTCCCAGGACTGGGTTTCCTTGGGTAATAGCACAGAAGCTTATAACACAAAGCCCTTCAGATTTCAATATGTCAAGGAAAGAAAGGAAATAGGCTGCTTTATAAAATGGCTTCATTGGAACAAAATGCTGCTGTGTCATCACCATCAAAGGCTCCATATGTGTGACCATGGATTGTTATTGTTGCTGTTGTTGTTATTACTGTTATGCTCACATCCCTGACAGCGAAAACTGCTGGAAGATGCGTGATGGTGGTGATGGTTGTTGTTAATTGTATTCCATGTTTATATAATCATGTTTGGCCCCACTTGTGTGGCTGTGACCGGACCAGTGGAGGTAGAGTATGTACTCAGGTGGTGCACAAGCAGATTCTGCCCATCAAAAAATGATTCAAAACACTTGATAAAGAGTCTCAGGTCTGGGGCCTATGAATCATTAATCTTATGCACACGATTCAGGCAGGGAGGCACCCACGCTATGTGGCAGGGTGAGCATTCTGCTGCTCAGAACGCCCTGAATCCTGGGACCTGTGCCGTTACGCACTGAATCCTGGGACCTGTGCCGTTACGCACTTAATCCTGGGACCTGTGCCGTTATGCGCTGAATCCTGGGACCTGTGCCGTTACGCGCTGAATCTTGGGACCTGTGCCGTTACGCACTGAATCCTGGGACCTGTGCCGTTACGCACTGAATCCTGGGACCTGTGCCATGACCTGGGCCTATGAATCATTAATCTTATGCACACGATTCAGGCAGGGAGGCACCCACGCTACGTGGCAGGGTGCGCATTCTGCTGCTCAGAACGCCCAACCTGTGCCGTTACGCACTTAATCCTGGGACCTGTGCCGTTACGCACTGAATCCTGGGACCTGTGCCGTTACGCGCTGAATCCTAGGACCTGTGCCGTTACGCGTTGAATCCTGGGACCTGTGCCTTTAAGCGCTGAATCCTGGGACCTGTGCCGTTACGCGCTGAATCCTGGGACCTGTGCCGTTACGCACTTAATCCTGGGACCAGTGTTTAGGAAACACTGAAACATTATGTTCCGCTAACCAGCTAACTAGCTGTTATTTAGTCTCTGAAACCTTGGTTGAGACCCAGAAAGACCTTTTGAGTGGGATCCCAGCAAAAACAAACCGGCCACTGAGGACTTGGCATCCTAGCACATGTTTACAGGCAGGGGAACTCAACTGGCCGGAACCACAGGGGGCGCCCTTTCAAGCAAATGTAGCAGACCATTTGGCTTCCATACTGACTTGGCCTAATTATATAACCCCCCCCCCAAAAAAAAAAAAACATTCAAAGGTCAACTGAGAGCGCTGCATGCCAGAATCAGTGCTGAGTAGACGAAAAATGACTAGTTAGCAAATGACACTCATCACTCCTGCATCCAGAACTGGGATCGACTTGTACTGTCTGACCGGATGATGGTGGAATATCTCCAGGAATGTTTTTTACATCTGTTTAATCTGCTGTTTTATTGGTTGTCATATTACTGGTATCTCTCCCACTAAACAAAGAGAAGCCTTGGGTCATTATTTAGCTGCCAGAGGGGTTGTTCTGCCTCATTAAATGCAGAGTACCTTTTAGTTACCCATTGCTTCCACAAAAAATAATGTGCGGTCTAGCAAACTTAAAGTCCAATTTAAGGCCGGGTAAGCTGTGTAAAGCATCATTACTGCCGACCTTTCCGGTCGGGGCAGGTCATTGCATAGTGAGGCTTTCCCTCGTCACTGAAAGCCGCCTGCGTCGCAAGGAGAGACTGAATTAAGCCAGTCAGTGCGATGGCTGCTTCAAGCAAATGTTTAAGTGGTCAGGTACAACAAACAAACCAAAGGCCAGTGTTCTTGACCCTACATGGAGCAGGCCAAAGCGAAGGAGTGCTGCGGCAGATGGCCTGACCCCTACAATCCCACAACCTAAACCCTACACTGTCATGTCCCGTCCGTTTGATCCCTCTGTGTGCCACGCCCCCTCGTGAGCCCCGTGAGAATCCTCCTGTTTCCGGCTGTTTCTCGTTTGGTGTTAATGCTTTTGTGTATTTAGTCCGCGTTCGAGT
>JAODKM010000078.1:21663-35798 GCA_026780845.1 Petrocephalus sullivani
TTGCAGAAATTTTAATCATAATTAAAGAATTCAAAATGATCGAGGCAAAATGATACGTGCACAGTGAACATAGCGTTCCCCCCCCCCCCCCCCAAAAAAAAGAAAACACTTCCCGCCTACATGCCGAGCCCTCCCCCGACATCCTGTCCCTCCGGAGTGACAGAGTGGGCGTTTGATCTGAGAGTTTCTGTTCCGGAGTCCCCGTCCGTGATTCGCCACCGCGCTGGCCCTGCACACGCTGCCCCGTGCTGCTGTGGTGGTCGCCCGCGCAGTGTTAAGTTTCGATGTGCAGATCCCGCAGCCAGCCCCCGCTGCCAGTGGAAATTTCCACCCCGGATTCTGGCATAGAGAGGGTCTGCTAAAAGGCGGACTATAGCAGCTCATGACTGTCAGCTATTCGGTGGGGTGGGGGGGCCAGGAAGCACAAAGGGTAACATTTTTGTCAGCGTGCAAACAGGCCGAAACTGTGAGCGGCTCTCGGGTGAAAGTTTAGCTAACTGCTAACTGCTGATAGCCACTAATCAGTGAGTAACCAGTGTAACGGAGAAGCTCTCCGTAAACAATCTGCTGCGCGCGCGGCTTTCCGTGTGGCTCCCCTCTTCCCACTTTCGACATTTTGGTCACTGACCCAGTTCTGCATTCACCCCCCCATCAGCCCATGTTACTATTTATAGCCAGCATAACTTTTAGACTCCTAGGAACATGGTGAATCGTAAGTGGACGGTGTACCCAGACACTTCTGCTCCCGATTGTCCGGCTTCCTGTCGGAACGCAGGGCTGATCTCTTTTGGGGTTTCGGAAAATTGATGGGGACGAATAAAGCCTTTCTGGCTTTTTCCAGGGATAATAGTTTGTTGCATTAAGCAGTCGGCACATGACTGTCTGGCCATTTTATGCTGATCTGGGGTAACTGCCCTACTCTAAGATTCATTCAGAGTTGCTACATCACCCTCTAACCACGGCATTACACTTTACTGCTGCTATACTGTAGCTAGCTTGGACCTTTGACCTTCGCTGCCCTGCTGTTCTCATCAGGGCTGGAGTGGGAAGATGGGGGAAATGGGCTGTGATGATAAGCCAATTGAGGGCGCCGGTCCGTGTGCGTGGGGGCTAAGGCGCTGAAAAAACAACCCGGCACTCGGGGAAGCTGTGGCCGGGGGGGGCGGGGGTGGGGTGGTTGCCGAGCTACAGCGGAGAGGCTCTTGTGTGCCTCTGTGGCCCCCCCGCGCTGGTGCTCGTGTGTGGCTGACTGCAGCTGGCATACCTCTGCGCTGAAGGCACGCGCGAGCCAGGGAGGGTCTCCCATGGCCTCTCCGTATTACCCATTAGGAAATGTGTGCCGCAGGCCCTTCCCGTTATCTGCTGAATGGCCACCAGGGGCACTGTGTGTCCCTAGTGTCTCCTCAGGAGACGCGCCATTGAGGTTACGGGTTTGATTCCCCTGCCCCGGGTAAGAAGGCTTAGTTGCCTGCCACCAGAACCATGGACCGGTCAATCCTAGGGGAGCTCCATGGTGTGAATATTCCTGAGCTGCGCTCTGGGAGGGCTAGGGGGGTTTCGAGGGGTTTTGGGGCTGGTTTTTGGGGAGGGGGGGTGTTGAGTGACTAGCATAGGGCTCACATAATTTCAGTCTCACTTAAAAAGCTAAGGCTTCATTGTGGCCGTCAGAGGCACACAATGCCCCCGGCTGGCAGAGGCTACCGCCAGGCCTCTTCCCATCCTCTCGATCGGAGGGGTCCCGCAGCACGGATGAAAGGCCCCGGATGGTAAAATGAGAAGGAGAGGGCTCGGGGCTGGAGGTGGGGGGTGGGCATTCCGAGTCGTTTTTCTTCCTGACTGCAGGGAAAGCTTAGCCTGACGGACACCTCGGGAGCAGCCTTTGTGGTTGTTTACCGCCACGGGATCGAGTTACCGTGACGATAAAGTTTTACAGCTGTCTGGCTCGGGTGCTCCTGGTGCCGCATGTGGGGCGACGCGAGGGGGGCTTGTCACCGCACTTTGCTTTGGCTCTCCCGGGTGTGGGAGCACCCCACCGCCCTTCGGGGGCCCCCCTTCTGCCCACCCCACCCTCCCTGACCCCTGTTGCCGCGCGGTCTCCAAGGTGTCCTGCACTTAGCGGACCATTATAAACATACAGGCTCCACAATTTCGGCATTCTGAAGTGCTTTTAACCAAAATCCCTGCCTGGAGCTGTTTCTTATTATTTAATTTTTTGAAAATTACAAAATACTTCATGCTGAGAAAAACTTTCCCAAACTAATACCTCCATAGATAACTTTAAAAAATGCACAAAAATCCTACGGCAGAAAGTACATTAAACTGTGAATTATAAAACGTACCCAGTGAAGGCACCGTAATAGGTGTGGATTGGTTTTGATAATTTACTCTGCGCATTATGTAACCTTTAAGTGCTCTTCTGGCTCCCAAAAGTAGCGTTACTTAATCCTGGCATGCAGTCATAGCCTGCTTTCAGCCCTGGGCTGGACTCTGTCTCGTCCGATCCAGTTAACGCTACTCATCTGGGCGCCTCGGGTTTTTCTAGATCTACCTAGAGCATTTTAAAGCTGTAAAGAAGCTGTGTATCTGCGGGTTGCTCTTTCATACTAGCGAGAACAGAGGGGCCCCATGGAAGGTCGTGACCCCTTTAAAAGCTGATCTCCAAACCGATACAGCGCCGGCTGAAAGAGGCCCTAGAGCAGCTCACAGGAAACAGGGCCCAGAAAAAGTCCCCTGTGCCAGTGGTGAGCAGAGAGCGAAGCTCACACTCCCTATGGCCAGCTACTGGCACCGGCCCTCTGCCAGCACGTACTGGGAGATGTCAGTTGGCCCTGTGGGACCAGCTGGGGGTCAGGAAATGAGACCTGTGCAGCTTGGCTAAGACGGAGCAGATGAGGAGGTGTCACTGTGTAACACAGGCTAAGACGGAGCAGATGAGGAGGTGTCACTGTGTAACACAGGCTAAGACGGAGCAGATGAGGAGGTGCCACTGTGTAACACAGGCTAAAACGGAGCAGAGTAGGAGGTGCCACTATGGAACACAGGCTACAACAGAACAGAGCAGTAGAAGGGGGACGCTTGAGTAGCATGGAGGCGGCTGGAATGCTCGCGCCAACGTGGCACTGGATTGAGGCCCACATTCTGGCCCTGGCCAGCAGCGCTTCACTGTGTGTGGATGGATTCTGTGCGGCGTGTGCCAGGGACAATGGTCAGTGGTTTCCTCAGCAGAGGGACAGGGGTGGTCCGTCTGCTGTTGCCTTTCTGCGTTGAGCGAGCTAGCGTGTCAGAACACGCCCCTTTTGAGTGCGGGGAATGTAACCACAGCAGACCACACAAGGAGGCGAAGTCCTGCCCCATGTAGGCACGATGCGATTAGCGGCTGCTGAACCAACGTGAGGGAACCTGCTGTCCTAGTGATGCCTTTAAAGCAGAAATTATGGGAAAACTGCAGAACTGCTGTATTCAGAGACCAACCCCAGATGCAGATTGTGTGTGTTTGTGTAGCTCTGTTCCATCAGCGTCCACGTGTAACTCAGGGACAGCGGAATCGCCGTTACCCTCGACAGCTCTGAAAGACACACGCGGCTTCCTTTCCCCAAAACTCTGCCGGCCTCGCTTGCAGCATCAGGAGGCTGAGAGGTGCGGTCATGAGGTCATGATTCCGGGGGGGTGTTAGTAAGCATGGCAGACCTCACCACGCTCTGGGGGCAACGGGACTCCCAAGAGCAGAACTGTGATCACAAAAGTTGACGTGTAAATAGACGAAGGCATGAAATTAATGAAGGTCACTCCAGAAAAAGGACAGTATGGAAATTACATGCATAATACCGAAGTAAATCCGGTCTGGAGGGACTCTTTCCGACCTCCCTGGAAGACTCACGAGCCGCGGCGGTAAATGTAGGTCTTGTGATCCCGACGGGGACTGATGGATATGAAAGGCGGAATAGTCCCCTTTTGGCAGCATGAATGTTTACTGAGAGTACAGCCAGCCTAGCGGAAAATAACACACTAGCATCCGCGCTAACGGCCAATGTCTCGTGTTTAAGCTGTCAGAAGTTTAATTCGAGGAAAGGTTACCCCGAATGACGAATGCACGCTTCTGCTGGTTATCTGGTACCAGGTCATTTGGTCGTCTTGCTGATTACTCTGTCCATCCTTCCTCTCTCCTTTCAGAATATCTATGAGCTCCGATTCTCTTCACTACAGCTTCAGGATGCCGAATATAGGATTCCAGAACCTTCCACTGAATATCTACATCGTGGTGTTTGGGACGGCCATTTTTGTCTTCATTCTCAGTCTGCTCTTCTGCTGCTACCTGATAAAGTAAGACCCCCGGCACCTCCGTCTCAGTTGCCCACTTTTGGATTAAATGCCACACATTTGTACGTTATGTGAAAGGACCCTCCCCCTACCTCCCCCCACCCCACAGGACTGCTAGGGACAGGGGGGTATCCCTGGCTGACAATTTATTAAATAAGCAGAACAGAGAGGTAACATTAACCGCAAATTCACAACATATCCGTCAGCACAGGGACCTGCGGCATTTGCCTGTCTTTGCCCAACCCGCCGTTGCTGCTGTCGTTACGTGCGTCAGTCGGCGGGTGTTGGTCCGGCGTCTGTCACGGTGTTACGGACACAAGCCACAAAAGCTTTGGGTCACCCTGACTGCTGATGTGCGCTCCTGCGCGGGGGCAGGCGGAGGTCATGCGGAATGGTCGAAGGCGCGCATGCGAGTAGACACAGACAGGTGGTGCACACGGTGATCAGATGGCCTACTGAGCCTGGCATGGGGGGGGGGGGGCAGTTCGGAGGCATCCGCTCGACTTGCACAAATAAAAATAAACCCAGCAGCCTGCACTTTGGCAGCACTCCCAGTAAAGTCAGTAATGAGGTGGCTTAACCGCCATGAGGAGTAAACAAAAAAAGGCCAAAATCATACAGGTCACAGCCCCCCCATACAGGTGACAGCCCCCCAACAGCGGTAACCAGGCATTGTGTAGCACAGGGGACAGGACAGCTTTTGGTCGGGGTGGTAATGGAGACGTGCCCCTTCCCTTTCACATGGGTTAAAAGCAGAGGACACATTTCGTGGTTGTGCACTGTGGTGTGTCAACAATGACAATCACCTTCACCTATGATTCCTGGATGGTGGCCAAAAGGCGTCACCAATTATCCAGAATTCCGCCTCCACGTACCGTCGTATTGTGACACGTAAATCATCTAATCCGCAGTCAAGGTATCCTCAAAAAGTCCAGGTGGTGGGGTACACAGGTCTCATTCTCAAAAATCTAAAACTGGGAGGGGGGGGGGGGTGTATTTTTGTACATTTCCAGCTCCCCCCACCCCCAGAGTGACCTGTGCCCCTGTTTGGTACAGACCAGCTGATAAGTGACTAGTTCCTTGCTGAGGTTAGTCTTTTATGATGCCCACGAGTTTTCTCAAAATCTGACACACTTTACATGCATGTTTAATATTTTAATGCAAAACCACCAATCTACCATTATCATTACCACTTCAGCGGCCATTTGTCCTGAGACCTTGGTCCTGTAGCTTTGTGAAGAACAGCTGCTGGTTTTTTAACCACTATGCTCCCTGGTGGCAACAGGCGGTCAGTATGAGCCAAAGGCTCAGCCGGAAGTACTGTGGCTTGCTTCATGTACTATTTGTTTTGTGAGGACAGCCCTAGTAGGTCTTAAATAGCTAGTCTGTACTGCGTGTTTCAGTGGAGGATGGTGCCCAGTGGGCAGTGGCTGTAGAGATAACATGTGCCTGTGAGTTTCTCACCAAAAGCAGTGAGAGAGACTACTCAGAAAACACTGGGACTTCTGCAAAATCCGAGTACCTTTGCTGTAATCTTCAGTGCTGTGATGCATGACCCAGACTGATACATCATCTCAGTTATATCAGTCTTATATTGTAAGTATAAACAAGTCATTAAGGCAGGGACATTAGACAGAAGAAATTCAAAAACCTGACTTGGTTAGAAAGGATTGTGCTAATGGGCGATAGAGTAGGAAAAACAGGAACGTGTGATGGGATTTTACTTTCAGTTTATTGAGTGCAGTCCACAGCTGGTGGGTGCTGCTGTCTGAGTCATTAGTGTAAGAATGTTCACGTCTTTCTACAGTCCCCTCATATTTAAAAAAAAAAAAGTAATTAAAGGGGCAGTGTGCAGATGCTGGCCAGTGCTCTGAGGCTCGTCACCAACCCCGTCCTGGCGTGGTCCAGGCCACGTCTGCCAGTGCCAGCAAATGATAGGTGTAGATAAAAGGCCTTCGGGAGGCAGGTGGGGCCGCCAGGCAGTCCTGTGTGACCCACCGACAGCCTCCAGAGCTGGGTATGTTTGGGCTGGGGTCGGGATGCCAAACTTGGCATAGACACTTGGCTCCGCCCACTTTGTGTGCAGCACCAGCCAATGGAGGCTTATGCGGTGCTTCCAGGGGCTTAAGAATGCATGTTTACCTGCTGGTTTCTTTCAGGGTGTCACTTACCCCCCCCCCAGAGCTCACTGGCTGTTTGACAGACCTCCTCTCTCTCAGGGCTGAGAGGCCCAGGTCACTGGTAATGGAGGTAAATGTCAAACACGCCCCCCCCGCCCCAACCGTCCCCATGATACTTTACCAGTACGTTTTCACTTCTACAGGCAGGCGCCGTCCAAATCAAGCTCACCTCCTCCCTCCCCAGTTTTTAAGCAGTCATGCCCCCCCCCGGAGAATGGGACTAGCTTTGCCCCGTTCGTTACACTGCCGTAACAATACGGCAGCCGGCAGTTTTGCAAGCAGAGTACATGTGCACAAGAGCACGTCAGATGCCCCCCCCCGCCCAATCTGTGTAATCTGTGTAATCTGTGTAATTACCGTTTCGGTTTCTTTTAAGGCGTAGCGTGTAGAGGGAGAGCGGGGGCGTAGGCAGGGTGCCCGCGGTCCAGCCGTGCCGTTTGGTTCGGCATAACAAACAAAGCACCGGCGGTGGTGAATGAAGCTTTGATAAGGCGTCAGTTTCACCACAAAGCATGAGATGAAACTCTTGTTAAACACTGACATTCTCCATTAAAGCGGGAGTTAATTCCTCAAGGGCAAAACTTTTGGCAGCTAGATTAAGTGGCTGAATTCTAGTGTTACGGCGTGAGAGACTTAAGATTCGGTCACCTCCTGGCTTAAGGGCGCTGCTGACTCTGGAGCTCTTCACTAAACGCTGGGTCTCCTCACTCTGCATTTCTCCGCAGGTTAAGGCACCAGGCACACAAGGAGCTGTATGCGTACAAACAGGTAAGAGGACACCATCGCACGCCACAGGCGGTTGACAGGCAGTCATGCCATCCCCTATTGGCTCCTAGGAGCTGGTCTGGCTGCGCTCGAGTTTGAGGTCCAGCTCCTTCAGGAGCCCGGTCCAGGAGGCGTGTGCTAAGTCAGTCTCGAGATCAGTGATCATGCCGAGGCCAGGACAGACCCAGAGAGACCAGGAGAAAAGTTCTTCCAGAGACAATCCCCACCCTTCACCTTCACAGAAACATAATGTAATCAAGCCTTCTTCCCCTGTACTGGTGCATCACGACAGCAAGAATGTTGGGCAGAAGTATTGGGAGCCCCCCCCCAGAATAGAAGGAGTGATGTGTGGGGTGTTCCCTCCCATACCGGGGCATTACACAAGCCCCCTCTGCAGAAGGTGGACACATGGCATGTGTCACCGCGTCTCCCTGCGGTCACACCGCCAAACCCGACCCAACTATGCCAAAACCTGGTTCCTGTCTTACTTAATATCAGGCAGTGGATGGCAATATCATCAGAGAGTAACACTTAATGGCAGTAGTCGAACCCAGTTAGGCCACGGCGAGCTTTATGATGACCCTGCTACCCAGAATCCTCCAATCAGTCTGCTGGCGTCATGCACACCTTGTGGCAGGGCTTTGAAAGTGTGTGGTAGATCTGTCCAATTCTGAGCCGGTTCTCGTCTTTCTGCAGGTCATACAGAAGGAAAAGGTGAAAGAGCTGAATCTGCATGAGGTAAGCAAACTGGACAGGCTCTTCTCTCCATCAGGAAGTCGTGCTCCTCAGTTTGAACTTCTAGCCGCTTCAGAAGCAAAGCTTTATGTGTGGTCTGTCCATCGAGGTCATGTTAAATAGCTTGGGTTTCTTGAATCTCCACTACAAGGCCTCAGTCTGAGCCCAGGCCAGTCGCAGCACAGTGAGTCAGTCTCTCTGTCAGGTGGATTCCCTGCATTTTTTTCTTACTGCTTGTTGTGTGGCTGCCACAGTAGCTCTAGGAATCTGACCAGCGGAACGCAGCCACTTAATTCCGACTCATGAAAACCTGGAAAATGTGACACGGCCCCGCACCACCAGCATCTACAATGTGTGTCAGGTACTCTGTTATTTAGAAGAGACACTTCCTTGGCATAGACCTGGTTCTCAGAGGCTTCCTGTTGGTCCTCCCTTCCTGGACGTTCCTGTTGGTCCTCCTTCCCAGACGTTCCTGTTTGTCCTCCTTCCCATTGGTCCTCCCTTCCCAAGCGTTCCTGTTGGTCCTCGCTTCCCGGATGCTCCTGTTGGTCCTCGCTTCTCGGATGCTCCTGTTGGTCCTCGCTTCCCGGATGTCCCCGTTTGTCCTTGCTTCCCGGATGTCCCCGTTGGTCCTCCTTCCCACTGGTCCTCGCTTCCCGGATGTTCCTGTTGGTCCTCGCTTCCCGGATGTTCCTGTTGGTCCTTGCTTCTCGGATGCTCCTGTTGGTCCTTCTTCCTGATGGTCCTCTCTCCCCGGACCTTCCTGTTGGGCCTCCTTCCTGTTGGGCCTACCTTCCCGAGCCTTCCTGTTGGCCCACGTCCTTGTTTCTTACACTGCTGCCATGACCTCTACTCACCTAGTGGGTCCTTGCTAATGAGACACCATGGGCAGTACCAAGGTGTGAGCCAAAACATCCTTCCACCCCCACCCCTCCTGGAATGCTCTGAGACCCAGTTCTACCCTAACCCTCCCTCCAGCAGCCACTGCCCCCACCGAGGTGCTCCCATTTTGTGCCGGGGGGGTGCCGGAAAGTACTGGCAAGAACTGGAGCTCAGGACAAAAGGCACCGTAGGCCCTCCCGACAGGGGCCTCTTAGCGACAGTAACTTTGGGCTCGGAACCAGCAGATGGACTAATGTCCCTTCAGCAGCAGAATCCCAAGCTTTGATTGGGTTTCGGCAGAGCTGATAGGGCTAGCAGATAGGGGGCCCGAGCGACACTTTCTGGCAGGACCGCCACAGAGTTCCTGTAGATAGAAACTGAAATCTGTCCAGCAAGAAGCTGCTTCACGCACCATCGCACAGGCTACGCTACACAGAGTACCTGTGCTACAGGATCACAGGATTATAAAGTACATATTCTACATTTTTCAAACCATACACAAGCTATTTTATCAGTTATCGTAAATCGTTAAGCCCTAGACTGTACAGCTCACACACAGTATGAGCGTTACGTTACGATGCCGTGTAAGAATGGGTTTTGCTGTCCAGCTCCCATAACGTTGCTTATTCATCTGCAGTTATTTTCATTCATTCTTAAGCTGCAAACTTTGATTAAATGACTTTACACCTGTTCCACTATACATTGCATTTAGGTCAGTTTCACAATTCTGGGATATTCCTGACGTCTGCTTTCATTTTCACTTTGCGATTCTCCATACGGCCCCAGAAGTTCTCTGCAGGCATCTCCTTCTTGTGTAGTGAGAAGAGCCTCCAAAAATGCCCCATGAGCTGCTGGAAAATGCGAGGAAGTCACCTGATTACCACATCACTGTCAAAGGGGCTTTCTGCAGTATTATTGTTCAATTAGCAACTCTTGTGCGAACAAAAGAATTTCTGGAACCCTGTTTCGCAAGAGTTACCTCCTTCCTGACTGGATCCGGTTGAGTCACGCCCCATCCGTCGTTCTGCGGCAGTGCGTTGCGGAGGCTGGTTTCCCTGGTAACAGCCATCTCGCTCACCCACCACCCCTGCGGTCTTCCCCACTCAGATATGTGCCGTGTGCCTGGAGGAGTTCAAGCAGAAGGACGAACTGGGGATCTGTCCGTGCAAGCACGCCTTTCACAGGAAGTAAGTACCTTGGCCCAGTCGGACGCCAAGACCACCAACAGCTAATGCTAATGGGTGCCTGCTTATGGAGAGCAGCAGGGTGGGGGCAGGGTTGGAGGAGCAGAGAAGAGGGCCAACGCCCTTCCCAGACCCCCACACGCACACACCACCGGCCACCATTCCCCTCTTCATGTCTGACTTCCTGCCCAATAGAATCAGAGGCCCATATGTAGTTAGAGAACAACTGAGGTTTGTTGGCATTTTTTTTTATGCATTTCATTTAGTTGGGAATCCCCGGTAGTCACTGCCAGTGTGAGAAAGATTTTGGCAATAAATCATTGATGGCCATTTTCTTTCCTCTCGAATGTCCCTAAGAGAGTCACTTCCATGTTGTCACTGTGCATTCCACCAGCATCCCCTTTACCTTGTGACCCAGAACCCCCCCCCCAAATGTGTCAGAAACGCTGATGTGTCAAAAATAGTCTTGGCACCTGTGAATTATTCACTGCCAAATAGTAGGATCTAGGCCAGGGTGCCACAGGCCACAGGCATTTGGTTGTTTGTTTATGGGATACGCCAGTGACCATCGACACATTAAGACCCTTAAAACTAAAATAATTTGTTCATCCCATCCTGCAGGGGAAGCAGAGCTTCTGTAAGTTACATTTGGAAAGCAGACAATGACCTACCCCCTCCCAGAATAATATTAACATGCCATCTCTTGCCCTGTCAGGTGCCTCATCAAGTGGCTGGAGGTTCGGAAGGTTTGCCCCCTCTGCAACACACCTGTCCTGCAGCTGGCCCAGCAGCAGGGCCTCCCCGAGCCCCAGGGACCCCCACAGCAGCCTTTACCAGGCGTGGAGAACCTTGTGTAGTACCCCCTACGGTACAGGTACACTCCTCTGTAGCAGAGGACAGGAAATCCCTAACTATGCAGCCGGCCACCACCTGTGAATCCCTGGCGAGCCCCTCCTCCCTGCCTCAGCAAACTCCTCACAAATCGCCATTTCGTTTCTCCCATTCCACATCATGAATAATTTCACAGTTTCTTCAAGCAAAAGCCTGGACTGTTTCACAACCAAAGCACTTTCTGTTTTCTCTTTTTGGGGGACACCAGCACAAGGAAGGACAAACGAAAAGTGAGAAGCGAAATGGTCGAACAAATGTCAACAGGAATGGCTGTTTTGTTTGTTTTTTTGTTTTAAAGCAAGCACTTTAAGATACTAATCGCTTGTGAAGACTGTAACAAAATCACATTCTATTTTACTATAATAACAATTTTTTTTAATCTTAGCTAGATGAGTACAGACGCACGTCCGTTTCGTTTCCTCTCTAAAAAGGATGAAGGCTTTTTCAAGGACAGAGACACTGGTGGACGTTGATGCTCATGGCGGCCAACAAATGTCTCCCACTTTCCTTCATGGTGGAACCTCTGCCACATTAACGCCCCTGGGCAATGTGAAGCCCTTCCCCCTGGCATTGGGTCCCAGTGGGTGTCATTAGCTCTGCCTCTGACATATGACCTTCCCGCTAAATGCCACCTAACTCTCCCTTCCCCCGTTGGCTACCTAACCCGCGTTAGGGTTTTTAAGCACCAGTCGTGTTCAGCTGGTTCCACTCAGACATTAAGACTCGAGCAGTCTTTTTGGAGGGAGACGCATGGCACGCTAACTGGCATCACAGCCCAGAAAGGGCATCCTTTCTCTCTGCAGCTCTTATTATTCCTGCACACTTCACAGGAACTAAAATCCGGATCTTAACGCACAGTTAGTCCCCGTAAGCGGGGAGAATAAAGTCAAATGTCTACTTAAGCACTTTGAGATCTTAAACTTAAATGGCTTTGCCAGGCGAAGGCGTGGAGCTTTTTTATGTCAGTTTGCACTTTTCTGTTTTTTTTTTTTTTCTCATTTTGAGAAACAGTATTTAATGTAACGGGCAGGGTAATGACCATCAGTGTTTGCCGACTGTCAGAACCCGTCTGGTCCCACAAGTCCGTAGCCCTGAGAGTCGGCACCATATTTGTCAGACGCAGAACCTGTAGTGCAGACGGCAACGTCCTGCGCAAGCCAGCTATGAAGCAGGGAAACCAGATGTCCCATTGGCTGCAGGTGGGGCTCAGGCCAACCAATCGCAAGCTGTGACTCATTACATAACCTTAGAGAAAAAAAAAACAACAACAGCTGGACAGTACCCAGCACATAAATGTTCTGGCGACACACTATGATTGGGGCGCCGTGTTTTCAGCGTGGGCTGAGCCTCTGTATTCTGGCGAGAGACCCCAGAGAGCTGTAATCAGCAGAGCCTACGCCCCAAGGCTGCCGCTCCCACTCATTTCCCCCAAAGTTTCATGTGAATGTCGGCACAGGACGCAAGCAAACCCAGCCCGCGCGCTTCACGTTTCGTGGTGTTCCCGAGCCGTGACATCGTGCAAAGCTGCTGCTGCTGCCTTGCCCAACACGCTAAGCGACCGGCCTCACAAGCACCTTGCCAGAAAGTGTTACCACCTGTCCGGCAGACCAGGCTTTAAAGGCATAAGACAGGGGCCACCTCCCTTTAAATTGGAACCTGCGCGTACGCACGCCCACCAATTACTTTTATTGTATTAGCATGCACTGGGCCCAGCTCCCAGGCCGCTGGGGGGTGCAGTGGCCAGAAAGAATGAAGGCCCTATTCTGGATGTTTTCTTTCCTCTTTATTCCCCCATAGAATGCCCATTGTGTGCATACCACCCCCAAGCATCATGGGAAGCGGTCAGACAGCACTCCTGGTCCTTCCCTTACCCCCCCCCCCCCACCACACACACACCCAGAAGTAGAAAATCACTACAGTGATTGGTTACTTATTACCCGGTTTGTCCAATCAGGCACATTACTCCCTGTCTTGATCATACTCCGTGTGATGTGTGTGTATATGGAGGTAGTTTTTATATCTTTGTTTCCTAACACAAAAAATAACTTGGGGTGGCCTTTCTCATACATTTTTCTTCATAAGTTGTTTTACCGTCACCATGGGGATAAAAAAAGAAAAGATTACAGCACTATTCTAGCTGTCCTTACTTCAATGGTTAAAATAAGGAATGCAATCTGTGAAAAGATCCGCATGTTGACAAGTCGTGGCCCTCGTACGATGGGGTCAGACGAAAGGTGGATGTATAAACACTCACTGAATGGGCTCTTTAATGCCTGAGCCACAGGGATGCGCACACACCCAAATCACACGACCGACACTAAGGTACCCATTACGCTTTGCCCCATTCTCCAGTTCCAGGTGGAATCTCCACCCAGATTGTCCCGTGTTAAATTTTCCACATACACTAATTAAGTCCTTAATTAGGTCTTAAAAAACTCGCCAGTCCTTCACCTATTAATACTGCTTACTTACAGCAATGAGAAACTATCATTCATATGGGTTACTCGTACGCACTGTTTATCAGTACGATAATCTTTTTCAAAATGGCCGACCCATCTGCCCTGCAGGATACCAGGAGTCCAGTCATCTGGCACACGGTCACAGAATAGCAGGACAGGGTTGCCTAGGATGACAAAACTCAAAATGTGATTCTTCGACTACTCTTAACCGTGTGGTTGTGTATGGAACTTTACAGTGTTATTACTTAATTCAGATAGTGTTGATAATGGGGTACTTGGTGGGGGGGTGGGGATCCATTTATTGAAGTTTTTGCTCTGTACTTCCTGGCCGTCATAGTGCTCAGACCGGCTCCCTCAGTCGCCCCTACCCGAATGGGACACGAGGCTCGCGCACTTGCAGCCTCATTGCCGGAATACCGAAAGGACATTCGGTCGCCAAAACGCGCTTGTCAGGAATGCCGGGAGAGGTGCATTCTAGGAAAGCGGGCAGCTCGCCTGTAATCAATTGATCGCGGTACATGTCGAGCTCATGTGGCACCTCCCAGGATGTGATACAACCCTTCATACAAAACAGCTTCTCACTGATGGGTTAGACAGGCCCTCCAGCCTGGGAGGGGGGGGGGGGGGGGTCCTAGCACACCCCCCCCCCCGCGGGGAGGCACAGCGCAGGCCCCCCCCCCCCCCCAACACGACAGGAGCTAACCACAGCAACGGCGCCCCGG